>JASVEL010004951.1:0-65420 GCA_032618575.1 Nicotiana noctiflora | reverse complement strand
TGGCAAAATAGGAGGTTATAGACGAATCATCAGATCGTGTAAGATAAACATAGTAGAACCCAACATGGAGAATTCAGTTTCGGAGAATATCATTTTGAGATATATATTCAAACAAAAGTCGAGGTAGTTAAAGGTACCGTATGAGTGTTTTGGGGGTAAAAAAAAGAGCCACTGGAAAGGCAGTCAAAATATCAGTTCAAAAGCAACCATACAAGCACAGGGGCATGAAAGCAAGCAACTACAGATGATTATAGGCAAGTAAGGACATTAAAAAGGTCCGTAATAAGGTCACAACTTTACGAGAGTCAAAGGTTATCCCTAAGTACTATAATGAAAGACTAGCCGAGGAGATAAGAAAGAAGGCTCCAACCTAAGCACAACGACCTAAAGAGGAAATAGTCGTGTAACAACAATCTCGCAACAACATTGTAAGAATTCCAAAGGAAAGTGGCACCTACCATGGCTAATGAACGAGAAATAAGAGTTAAAAGTAATATTCAAAATCATGAGTAGTATAAAAACTTTGGCAAGTGTGGGCGCTAAGATAAGCTAAGTATGGACGCAACAGGAGGCAGAAAAACATGGAAACGAAATAGCTTACATTGAAAGAAAGCTAATATGGAAAGAAAGAATTATTACACTCAAGATTTTGGAACATTATCCAGGCAACATATCTATTAACAATCATACAGCCATAGAAGACTCCGGTATAAGTTGAAATAAAGAATTGAACCCAGGGCATAAACAAAGGATTAAATTGTTAGAAGATTGTATCATGGATATTTCATAATGCCCATGAAAGGCTAAGGTGATAACTGGTACCATGAGCCTTCGATTGAGTAATGATCTGACAAATAAAAGAAAGGGGTCTCATGAATTGGACAGAAGTAAAATATCCACGCAAGGTAAATCACATTGGGATACCGTGAGATACGGTTATGAAAGCAGGGTATCGCCCCAGATGGATCAATCTGATCATTAAGATATCCCCTAATAAAACATGAATCCTAGCACCAATATTACATAAAAGGTTAAGTTATCAGTGGTGGATTATCGATCAAAATTGATATGAATCAACAATGGATGGACAAAATTCACAAAGTATGAGATGAGATTAGATTGTCATTATTAAGATTTACAGTAATGAGGATGAATTAAAGGACTTAGATTTATACATATAGGACAAGCAGCGAATGAATAACCCGGAGCCGAGTGGCCGACCTCGTTAATAATAAACCGAAGTAAGAGTTAGGATATAGTATGACCTACCTAGATACATAAGCATAAAAACCTGAGGATATGAAGTAAGGTATAGCAATAGTCGTAAGTTCGACAAAGTACCAAGCGAAGAACTTTAGTACAACTATAGATGCCTAGAATGACAACTTGTCATAGTTCTGTATATGTCCACAAAGTGAGGTCTAGAGATTGGCTAAAAACCAAGAGGAAAAAGGAGAGAAGAGTTGCATTGACACACATACAAATACACGGTTGTACATGATGCATGACAAAAGCATTTATGAGATAAAAAGAATTCCGACCACAGGTTGTGGTGTGAGAAAGAGGCCTAAAGGGGGGAATACCCTGGCCTTTGGATTACTTACAAAATAGTTTCCTATCTGTCAAGGAAAATATTCAAGTATTCATCAGAGCTAAAGGTTATGATATCGATAAATGCATTAGTCAACATTCGAGGACGAATGTTCCAAAGGGGGGAATGATGTTACACCCCAAGTTTTCATAAGTGAGAGTATGTCGTAAGTCAATTGATGTAAGCTCATAAATGAGATTATATTTGAAAGCAAATAAAGTAAGTTAATCATGTTACTTTGGAGGTTACAAATACTTAAGATCATGAATGACAAGTACCAAAAGGGTTGGAAAGCTTAGTCGCTAAACAAATTGAAGAAAATAAGTTCCGTCGAAAATCGACAAGTTTTGAATGTTATAACATATTCTTTTGGTGTGAGACTAGGGTGATTAACATGATGAGGAGGTTAAGTTATGAGTTATTGTAGTCGTATGATAGTCGTGTGTTATTTTTTTAAGTCAAACGAGTTATGGAACAAAAGTTAGCAAAGGCCATCACAAGTTGCATTCATAATATGCTGAAATTTAGGCCAAATGTAGATGCACTTTTCTCCAAATATACTTTGAATAAATGGATGATCTACATATCAAATTGAAGATCTACGAGTCTAGTTTTTAACGCATTAAACCGTTCATCAATACGACATCGGAGTAGAAAGATATTCATGTTTTCGCGAGACCGCGCAAGCAGCTCCCAATGGGACCCACTTAGGCGGTGGTTGACCTACTTCAATTATTAAACGATTTGGACGCCTATTTTTCACTTATTTTCAACTCAACTTCGTCTCCAACCTTCTCCTAACCCTTATAAACAGATTCCACAAGGGTTTGAAGTGATTCCAAAGTGATTACACCATATTTCAACATCAAAACTTAGTTCTAGTGAAGAACAACACCTCTTTGAGGTTATGTTGTCATTGAGGATTGTTATGGGCTGTATTTGGATGAAATTCCAAGTTGTTGCTGCTGTATAAGGTGAGTATATCAGCCTACTAATTGTGCTTAAGCTTTCTTGTATGTTGGTTAAGTTTTTAGGATGTTAAATTACAAGATAATACTTGGATTAGCTTAAGTCACTTCTATGGTGTTGTATTGCTATTGAGGGTTGTTGTAAGCTGTTTATAACTTGGATTTCGACTTGAAGTTGCTTTAGCAAGTATGTTTATTGTGTTCTTTCATGTGCTTAAGGTTATCTTGATGTTGATTAAGTTAAATGGATAGAGTAGACATGAACTAGTGAATAAAGCTACTAATTGAAGATAGTTGGAGTTGAGGATTGTTTCCTTTGTTATACATATTTGGTATAAGGATGGAATCATTGATGAATGACTTCATAATCACGTTAATGATAGTTTTAAATTAATGTAAGAAGTCTATAAGGGGTGATATGGGTTATACGGATTCCAACCGGAGCTTGCCGCTCGTCGTGAAGTAGTTGTGACTTGTTGTTGTTATATGGTGTCTTGTTATTGATATTTATAGGTTGCTGGACTTCCATGGCTGTTGTTGTTGTTGGTATATGGTATTGGAGGAGGCCCTTGTTACAAGGGAGATGCTGCCCGAATTGACGTAGACGAGCTACTAGCTTAAGTTTCAGACTAGCCTTTGCTCAACACTGATTTTGAATCTCTTTATGCCATGGTAGATTGAGTTGAGTTGTTTGATGAGTTGCTTGAGAGGTATTAAGGACTCACCATGGTTAAGGTATGTTAAGGCATTTCCTTCTTTCATTTGGCATGATCTAATATGAAATGAATATGCTATTTCATAATGAATCTACTCCTAGCAACTAAGGTTGTCCATATTGTTCTTTCCATACAAAGTTATTCTAAGAAAGTATGTATGATCCAGAAGTCCTAGTGAAGTTCATATTGTATGTCCATAATGTTCTTACGTCACTCAGAAAGGTTTAGAACGTGATTCCATGAGTCGATCATACATTATATATATGTATCTATTTTACTCTACCGAGCCGCGCTATAGTCGGCCGGGTACGACACCTATTGTGCAACCACTGATCAGTTGGGTTTACCGAGCTCCACGTGGCCGGGTACGTTTTTACCGAGTCCTCTTTGAGGCCGGGTACGATATGATGATGATGATGATGCCCCCAGAGGCAAATGTTTTTAAAGGTATATGTATATATATGTATTATGCATTTCATGTCAGTAGCCCCCAGAGGCACTCAGATGTTCCAGGTTGTATTTCCTCCATCTCCCTTTACATTACTATTCTTATTTATGCTTTCTTGCCTTACATACTCGGTACATTATTCGTACCGACGTCCCTTTTGCCTGGGGATGCTGTGTTTCATGCCCGCAGGTCCCGATTGATAGGTTGATTGTCCTCCTATTAGGCTATCAGCTCACCGAAGGTGTTGGCGCACTCCACTTGCTCCGGAGTTGCCTATTTGGTCAGTATGCTTAAGATATGTATTGGTTGGTATAGTGGGGCCATGCCCCGACCTTTATGATTTTATGTACTCTTAGAGGCTTGTAGATAGATGTCAGGTGTATGGATACTTGTATGGCTTTGTCGGCATATATATTGAGTTTACAAATGGTCATGTCGGCCTTATAGGCCCGTGTGTCATATGTATAAGTTTGTATATCATATTGGGTCATCATAGTATTCCCTTATGTTTTATTCTTGTTATCTCATGGCGGGTTTTCTGGCTTATTTACTCACAATAGTATAATAAGAAAGATATGTTACGTTGGTCGGTTAAGTAAGGTACTGGGTGCCCGTCGCGGCCCATCGGTTTGGGTCGTGACAGGTATTTTGTGCGTGGTAGACATTCTGTGGTGCTGGGGTACGCCATGAATGTGGAGGCGGTGGGTAGGGTTGAGTATGTTGGACAGAAAACTGTGGACTGGTTGGAGGATAATATGGTGGAAGTGGATTATATGGTGCTGGTGGATATGGTTGGTATGGGCGAGGTTGATGATGATATGGGTTGGGGCCCGGAGACCATGATCTACCTTCAATGACCGCAACTTCTTCCTTCTTCTTCTTGCTAATCGACCCTCCGGTTCCAGTCTGTATTTCTTGGTTTGTGGCCTTGATAGCCGAGTAGCTCATGATCTTATTTGTCTTTAGCCCTTCTTCCACAACGCTTCCCATCTTGACTGCCTGGTTAAAGGTTTTTCCAATTGCAGACACTAAGTGGCCATAGTATGTTGGCTCCAAAGCCTGTATGAAGCAATCCACCATTTCTCCTTCTTTCATTGGTGGGTCTACACGTGCAACCTGCTACCTCCACCTAAATCCGTATTCCTGAATGCTTTCTCCGAGTTTCTTCTCCATCTTAGTCAACGACAACCTGTCAGGGATAACTTCTAGATTGTATTGGAAATGTTTTGCAAATGATTGAGCTAAGTCATCCTAGATGAACCATCTGGTATGATCTTTTCGAGTATACCATTCCAATTCTGAACAACTTAAGCTTTGGCTGAAATATGCCATGAGTAACTCGTCATTTCCTCCTGCTCCGCGCATTTAACTGCAGTAACCCCTCAGATGGGCTACTGGATCTCCGTGACCATTATACAAATCAAACTTGGGCAACTTAAACCCGGTAGGTTGCTGTACCTCCGAAAACAAGCACAGGTCTTTGTACGCAACGTCACACCTCCCCTTTTACTACCTTTTTTGGTTTTCCTGAATAACGAGAATAAGGTATACCTCGATAATTATAAATACCCCGGGAAGGGATAAAATAACAATGAGGATGGAGTTTTTTCAATTTAAGGACAATCGGTTCGGGGTGTTATTAAAATCTTTTAGAGTTGCCACTTGGGAAAATAATGGTGTCCCAAGTCACCGGATAATCTCGAATCCGAGGAAATTGACTCAGTTTAACAGTCCGCACAATAAGAAATCCGGATAAGGAATTCTGTTAATCCGGGAGAAGGTGTTAGGCACTCCCGAATTCCGTGGTTTCAGCACGGTCGCTCAACTGTCATTCTTGTTTTCACTATATGCTTTTAACAATGTGTGCGTGTTTCACTTTAAATATTTTATGAATAGCGACGTTGCGAAAATGTATCTCGAGTGACACCGCAACCAGTAAGCCTGTGACTTTTAACACGTTTCGGCTTCGCCGAGATTTAGGATTTGAGTCACATTAGATGTGCACTCGTATTAGGGAAGGTCTATTTTAGAATCGTGCCTATATCGTCTAACGGCTTATTACTCTTTTGGAAAGACCGTGGAATTTTCTAACGGCCTTCCCGAATCTATCACATTATTATTTGTTTATATGGGGGCCCCGCTTATTCGTTTTCATACGAGGCTTGTCCCATTCGATTTTTATAGTCCAATCCTAGCAAATAACTATATTTTCTACTATTGGTTTTTCCTTAGTCATTTTAATTACATTATAATTTCAGAGGTAAGTCCAGGCCTTAATATTTTATATTACTGGGCCTGGACATTTGGACTCGCATTCAGCGGGCCAGCTTTTGTATCTGGGTTTCAGAAACCCAGATTATGCTGAAGCCTTTATTCGGAGGCCCAACTTTAAGCCAAGTTAGATCCAGGCCTGCATTGTTCATTAGGCCCAGACCAATTGAGACAAAGAGGTAGAGACATAACTGATAATTCATAATATACACATGTATTTGAAATCAAAAGAGAATAAACTCAAATTGTATTTATTTATGAAGAGAAACAACAGTACAAAACTAATAGTATCAATTCCAAATCACAACCATATAACACTATCGTATTTGAATAACAGAATGCCTTTGTTTTATATTTTATCATCTATTTTAAAACTACTGAAACAGGAATGATTATTGATTAAAAGTAACAAATTATTACTTGATTACGTAAAACCAGATTATTATTTAACACGTTACTAATTATAACTCACACTTTTCTAATTGTAATTATCAAATATAAATTGTAATTCAAATAGTAGGCTGATTGTTTAATCATGTCGATCAGTCTTATAGTTCTTAACTACTGATTTTTAAATCATGCAACCTACAATTGTTACTGAACTCTGAAAATAAAAAGGTAGACTAAAGCTAAGTTAATGACCTCATTATAATTTGTTTAATCACTGTTGTTATATGCCTGTTACGAATAAGTTTTTAAAGCTATGTGAGTTAGTTTAAACTAATTAACCTACTTTTAAACTAAGCTAAGTGATTACAATTACTACTACTCTAATCTACATTCTATTATATTACATTGTCTTTTAGCATCATCTCACGCTTCATATGTATTACTTATACAGCCATTTTCCTATCATATTACATAACATCTACTTGTATAATAAAATAAAAACAAATAACAGAAACAATCACAAAAATTAATTCATCTCATTCATTTCTTCGAATCAACTGCAGTTACATGCTTGAGTAGTAGCTGTGTACCTGATACATCAAAAGAACTCTATGAGTCTAAGGGAAGCAAATGAGAAGGATAATTAGTTGATCACATCAGCAAAACACATCAGCAGAATTGAATCAATAATGCAAGCACAGCAAACCACAGTTGAATCAACACAGTCGAACATAGAATTCAAGTTAAGCAAATAGCAATCCAATAGCAAAACTTGAAAGAAACCCAGTAGAAACCCAGCAAATAGGAGATAATAGGTGATTCCTAATTGAGTTTCAGAACAGTGCTCGACCAAATACCCAGAATTCAACCTTAGAAAGTGATATTTTACTCTTAATTTCAGAAGTATTCTCTGAATTCAAAAAATCCAGCTCTTATTCAGGCTTAATTACAGCCTATTTATAGGTGTGAGCGGTGAAATTTTGAGGGGAAAATTTGAAAATCTTATTCCCAATTCCCTCCCCTCAATTCTTTTATTTACCACACTTTGGTACTTATATTCAAATTCAAAATGCCTTCCAGCCCTTGCCTGAAGGTTCTAGGGGGATCTATTAGCTTCTATTAGGGGTCTATTACTATAGTACCCTCACATGCTAAGGTTATTAACAATTAAGCCTTTTTATTGGGTCTATTATACCTTTTGTTTTGTGCATTATTGCAGAAATACTAGGCGTAAATGTCTGATTTGTCCCTATAGGCTCTATTAAATCTATAATTATGCCATTTTCATTCCTTTTTATACCCATGTTATTACCTAGTATTTACCCGACCTATCCAAGGTCTGGATCTACAGGTTTTTTGTATTATTTAACTGCTGGCCACCACTTATATGTCATTTAAGACTTAGCCAGATTTTAACCTTGATTTCTTTCAATTTTGTCCTCTTTTAAGAGGTAACCTTATATTATTGGCTATTAAAATTGAATTGCAGGACTGGCCTGCTTATTACTTAGAGTTAAACCTTTTCAGCATTTAGCCAGTCCAGTATTTGGACTTAGCTTTGCAAAATTAGTGACTTTTATTATTTGTAGAATAGCCATTTAGACTTAAGTTTAGGGAATTAAAGAGTTGGCCAGTTTCAGAATTAGCCACTCTTTAAACTATTTAAATTGTAGCCATTTTTAGATCATTTTTCAATTTTAACCAATTAACATACTTTCAACATTAGCCTTTTATCTAATTAACTATTTATTACAGCTATAACCAATACCCCTAAAGCATTATAAGACTAATTGTAGTCTAAAATATGAATTTATCACAAATACAGCCTACTTATATCAATTTGCACACATAGCCATAATCAGAAATCTTTTATCATTTAATCAAAACTTAGAGAGAAATTTGATAATGGTTGAATTCCAATTAAATAATTCACAACTCAGATTTAAGCATAGCATAACAAATTTAACACAAGGAAACATATCCAGAATACATTCAAGTTTAGACTGACAAGAAACCCTAAAAAGACTCGAGTTTACTAGTCAAGTGTAATAAAAAGGATTTGACAACAGACTAGTGATAGCATGTTATTAGAAAAGAATATTAGAAGAGTATTAGAAGATGAGCTAATAGAAACAAAAATCATAAAAGGTAAAATGGAGAGAAGATGAAGAGAATCTAACATGCAAACTAGTTTTAACTAACAAAGAAACAAAAAATAACAAAAATCATGCTAATCAACAGAAAACAGAAATAATCAAAGGAAAAGGGACTTAGCTTCCATGAACTGTCTCCTGAGCTTCCCCATTCTATTTTTCTTTTTCTTTTTCTTGTTTTTAGACTTTAAAACTTGAAGTCTTTATTTTCCGATCAAACTTGTTTTTCTTGGTTTTTGGGTTGAGAAGAGTGCTAGGAAGACACAGGGGTGTGTTTTTGGGGTGGGGTATTGTTTGGTGGTTTGTCGGAGTTAGGGTTCCGGCGGATTAAATTTGAAGATTCGAAGGGTTGAATTGAGATTTGAAGGAAAATGGTTATGTGGGGCTAAAGATCCTTGCATGGTGGTTGTACGGTGTAAATTGGGGAGGCTATCTCTTAGATTAGTGGTCACCAGAGAAAAGTCCGGTGGCCGGAGTTTCAAGAATAGGGGATTTCTGGGGTTTCTTTGAGGTTTCAGGGTGGCTTAGGGTGAAGAAAGAAGAAAAGAAGGGTTTTGAGGTTGGGGGTGGCCGGAGATGGCCATAGAAGTTGGCCAGTCTCCATGGCCGGTGATGAAGAAGAAAGGGGGTGAAGGAGACGAAGAAGAGGCAGCTAGGGTTTGCAAAGAATGAAATGGCTGGTCTCTGAAGAGACCAAGCCTTTTATACTCCTAATGCTTTGGCTGATCCTGGCCCTTGGATCACCTTTGATCAACGGCCAGGATCTAAGGGTTAAAAACGGTGCCGTTTGGTTTTAATTGGAGACGGCATGATCACCGTTGGATCATTATAAATGGACGGTCATGATTGGCTTGATGAAGTTGTGTCGTTTTATTTAATTTCAGAGATTCAAAATGAACCATCTGATTAAATACATGGACGGCCAGGATTGAGCATTATATTAAATTAGGCCGGATTATTAAGTCTTTCTGGGCTATTGTGTATTGGGCTTGGACATTTGGCCCAGTTTTTGTATTTTTGTATTTTTTTGTGTATTTCAGTTATTTTTAATTATTTTTCTTGTTGTATTTTATTTCCTCTTTTTATATTCTTTTTCAATTATCAATTCTCTTTTAATTTCCTATTTTCTCTAATATTTCTGATTTTTTTGACATTTGTTTTGCTATTTTTCTGTAATTTCTTTTAGTATTTGTATTGTTTATTGGTTTTCTTTTAATTGTTTTATTTTGTGAAATTTTATCATTAACCTATTTTTTAATTTTTCAATTTTCATTTCTAATTGTTCAATCACACAAATACACTTTATTTCAATCAAACATGTAATTGCAAACAAAACTATTATTTATTTTAATTTTGGAATTTTATTGTCTAGGGCAAAAATCACGTGCTCACAGCTGCCCCTCTTTGCTCGGGAACACGAAGAGTTTCAGTGTAAATACAAGTGAGCAGTAATGAGAGATTTTTGCTCACTAGCATATTCCGTGAGAAGCGTTTTGAAAACCTTTTGACCGCACCCTGCCTCAGAGGTTGCCTAAATATCCTGGGCTAAACAGGAATCAGGTCAGTGTAGTTCGGGAAGGTCTGGTAGTTTGAAACTACCAAGACCTTGCTGCTGCATTGTTGTTGGTATGACCACTAACTTACTCCTTATTACACCAAGGATAAAATGTAAAATGATGAAGCTATTCTAAGCTATGATCCTACGAATTACAATGATTCCTATCTACTTCTTCTCTTCTTATTCTTCCTTGTTTTTTTTTCTTGATTTTCTATCTCTTATGCTATCGTCCTTCTTTTTTGTTGATTTTCTTTCTCTTGCCTCTGATATATATTGCTTCTTTCCCTTTGGTGTGACTTCCAATTGTATTTCCTGCTTTCAGGTTGATACCTTCTTAAAACAAAACAAAACAACAAAACTTTTTCTCTACCCCAGTGTGGGCTTTTCTCGTGTTACGGTGTTACTCATGTTAGATAAAACAAATTAAAATTTGCAGAAATTAAAATTACAGAAATGTATTCCCTTGTTATACAGGTGGGCGCCTGAACAGAAACAGAAATGTATTCCCTTGTTATACAGGTGGGCGCCTGAACAGAAACATAAATGTATTCCCTTGTTATATAGGTGGGCTCCTGAATAGAAATTAAAATTGCAGAAATGTATTTCCTTGTTATACAGATGGGCGCCTGAACATAAATTAAAATTGCAGAAATGTATTCCCTTGTTATACAGGTGGCCGCCTAAACAGAAATTAAAATTGCAGAAAAATATTCCCTTGTTATCCATGTGAGCGCCTGATGCATGAAAATGAAATGCAAAAAATATTCCCTTGTTATCCAGGTGGGCGCCTGATGCATGAAAATGAAATGCAGAAAAATATTCACTTGCTATCCAGGTGGGCGCCTGATGCACGAAAATGAAATGCAGAAAATATTCCTTTGTTATCCAGGTGGGCGCCTGATGCATGAAAATGAAACGCAGAAAAATATTCCGTTGTTATCCAGGTGGGCGCCTGATGCATGAAAATGAAACGCGAAAAATATTCCCTTGTTATTTAGGTGGGCGCCCGATGCATGAAAATGAAACGCGAAAAATATTCCCTTGTTATCCAGTGGGCGCTCGATGCATGAAAATAAAATGCAGGAAAATATTCCCTTGTTATCCAGGTGGGCGCCTGATGCATGAAAATGAAATGTAGAAAAATATTCCCTTGTTATCCAGGTGGGCGCCTGATGCATGAAAATGAAATGCAGAAAAATATTCCCTCAGTTTGATAACTGGGGTATGTGTTTTTTTTAAAAAGATCATACCTTATTGCTATTTTTAGATAATTTTCTTGCTTGACCGAGTGAGTCCTCCTCTACAGATTCCTCCTTTTATTGCCGTACTTCTTTTTGTGTTTTTATTTTCCACATTGGTCACATTCACATTAAAGTGATTAGTGAAAATTTGAATCTTGATGTTCCTGTCTAAATCAGAGAACAATCTTATTAATTATAAAATGCTGGCAACTGGCATTTTGCTGATTTTGCTTCCATTGCCTTCCTCTTTTTGCTTTATTATGATATGCAACCCTTTGCCAGATTTCTTCTGTAATCTCTTTTTGTCTTTCCTTTGTTTATTTTTTTTTTCATTTTCTTTGGCTTTGATTGCCATATTTCTTTATTTGTTTTTCTCTCCTTTCTCTTTTTTTTTCCGACCCAGCGTTATTTCACCTCTTTAACATGAGAAGCTGGTAGTTAGCCTTCAATGGGCAAATTTATTTTTAATCAATGAAATGCAGGAAAATATGAAAAAGGGGGAAGGGTAATTTGGAGTAAAGACAAAACTTATCTGGGTATGACGGCTGATTCCTCTGACCATACCATGTATTTAAACTCCGACCTAGTCTGTCTAACCGAATTGTCATTATCTCAACTCCAACTTTCTTTTAACCCAAACCAATCTTGTTTTTTGTTGTTTTTCTTTTTCCTCAAAATAGTCCTCACAGTCGTCTTACGGTGCCGGTTAAGGTTTTCACTGATAAGACTCTCTCATTTTTATTCTCTCAATCTCACAATCGCCTTACGGTGCCGGTTAAGGTTTTCATCCATGAGACTCTCTCATTTTTTTTCTTTTCGTTCTTTTTGTTTTCTGAACCACCGGTACTGTCCATGCCCTGTTTTATTCTCATTGTATTGTCATTTTCTTGAAATTGATTAGAAGGTCTTTCTTTTGGACCGTAATGTGGCTTTTGGATGGGTTCAGAAAGAAGGGTATAAAAAAGGCTCAAACGTTTTACGAGGGTTCAAAAATATTTACAACTCTCGGAACCGTAAACATAACTTCTGCCCCAGTTTCAATATATGGGGGGAATTTTAGATTTTTTTCTTTTATTGTGACTGAACCTTAGTGAGGCTGCCTACGTACCCTTTCGGGATCAAGTCAAATGTAGTTCAGACTACGTCTGTATTCATTGTTGCATTTTGACTTTTTCCTGATTTTTCTTTTGTCTTTTGTATGCATTTTCTTTTGTTTGCATTTGCTTTTTCTCTCTTTTTGTCTATTTTGTTTCATTATTTTTCCTTTTTTTTTATTTTCTACTTTTTCTCTTGCATCACGAAAGATTTTGAGAGAGGGATATGAAAGAATAGAACAAATAAGGCTTAAGGGGGATATCAATGGATAAAGTGTTTGGATAGAGAATAAAATGCCTTCATCATTTCAATTCCAAAATCACGACAAATACAATTATACAAATGAAAAGGAATCATTCATAATATCTCTTGACTGCATCTAAATTGATAGCAGTCTTTACGCATTTTCCTTCAACAATTGTCAGATATAGGGCTCTATTGGACAACACCCGTGATACCATGAACGGTCCTTGCCAGTTTGGTGCAAATTTGCCTTTCGCTTCAGCCCAATGCGGCAAAATATGCCTCAATACCAATTGTCCCACTTCAAATTTCCGAGGACGTACCTTCTTATTATATGCTTTAGCCATTCTCCGCTGATATAATTGGCCATGGCAAACCGCTGCTAACCTCTTTTCATCAATCAAATTCAATTGTTCCAATCAGGCTTTTACCCATTCATCATCATCGATTTCAGCTTCAGCTATGATTCGAAGAGATGGTATATCAATTTCTACGGGTATAACAACCTCTAATCCGTACACCAATGAATAGGGTGTGGCACCAATTGAAGTACGTACGGTTGTGCGATAACCCATAAGAGCGAAAGGTAACTTTTCATGCCATTGCCTTGACTCTTCCACCATTTTTCTGAGAATCTTCTTTATATTCTTATTCGCAGCTTCTACCGCTCCATTCGCTTTAGGTCTGTAAGGTGTAGAGATACGATGCATGATTTTGAATTTTTTACAAGCTTCTGCCATGAGGTGGCTGTTCAGATTTGCACCATTGTCCGTGATAATCACTTTAGGAATTCCAAAGCGGCATATGATATTTTCATGCATGAAATCCACCACCGCCTTCTTCGTCAGTGCCTTAAATGTCTTCGCGTCCACCCATTTGGTGAAGTAATCAATCGCGACCAAGATAAATCTGTGTCCATTAGATGCTGCAGGCTCTATTGGTCCGATGACATCCATACCCCAAGCAACGAATGGCCAATGTGCATAAATTGTATGCAATTCATAGGGTGGAGAGTGAATCAAATCTCCATGTACTTTACATTGATGGAATTTCCTCACATATCTAATACAATCACGTTCCATGGTGAGCCAATAATATCCTACTCTCAGTATTTTCTTTGCTAGAATGTATCCGCTCATATGAGGTCGGCAAGCTCCCGCATGTACCTCAGTCATAATTGTGTCAGCTTGTTGCGCATCTATGCATCTCAATAATCCCAAATCTGATGTTCTTTTATATACGACTCCTCCACTGAGGAAAAATCCATTTACCAATCGTCTTATTGCCCTCTTCTAATCTCTAGTGGCTTGTTTTGGGTACTTTCCTGTCTTCAAGTATTCTTTGATATTATGATACCATGGCTCTCCATCAAGTTCTTCTTCCACAGCAAAACAATAAGCATTTTGATCACGCACATGTATCTGTAGTGGATCTACATAAGCTTTATCTGGATGATGCAACATGGAGGATAATGTGGCCAGAGCATATGCTATTTCATTGTGCATTCTTGGGATGTGTTTGAACTCTATAGATTAAGACAGTTCATGTAGACATTGCCGATAAGGTATCAACTTTAAATATCTTGTCTCCCATTCTCCCTGAATCTGATGTATCAAAAGATCTGAGTCACCCATGACCAAAATCTCGTGAACACCCATATTTATTGCCATCCTCAATCCCCATATGCATGCTTCATATTCAGCCATATTGTTGGTGCAGAAAAATCAAAGCTGAGCGGTAACGGGATAATGCTGACCCATTTCTAAAATAAGTACAGCTCCAATTCCAACTCCTTTACTATTGATGGGTCCATCGAAGTACATTCTCCAACCTGGCTTGTCATCCTGCTCTACTTCTTCAACATTCATTGCCTCCTCATCCGGAAAATAATTTTTTAGCGGTTCATATTCATCATCCACTGGGTTCTCTGCTAGATGATCTGCAACTACTTGCGCCTTCATTACCGTGCGTGTTACATAGATGATGTCAAATTCTGTGAGCAGAATCTGCCATTTAGCAAGTCTTCCTGTAGGCATAGGCTTCTGGAGTATATACTTTAATGGGTCCAGCAGTGATATCAAATATGTGGTATAAGTCGATAGATAATGTTTCAGTTTCTGAACAACCCACGTTAGAGCACAACATGTTCTTTCTAACTGAGTGTATTTTACCTCGTAAGATGTAAACTTCTTACCGAAGTAATAAATTGCTTGCTCTTTTTTCCCCATTTCATCATGCTGCCCCAGTACGCATCCAAAAGAATTGTCTAGCACAGTCAAATACAAGATCAGAGGTCTTCCCAGTTCCAGAGGAACTAACATTGGAGGATTGGCCAAATATTCTTTAATCTTGTCAAAGGCCTCTTGGCATTCATCAGTCCAATTTACCCCAACATCTTTCTTTTACAGTTTGAAAATAGGCTCACATGTTGATGTCAGATGAGCAATGAACCTGCTGATATAGCTCAACCTGCCTAATAGACTCATCACTTCTTTCTTATTCTTCGGTGGAGGCAAATTCTGGATTGCTTTTATCTTTGATGGATCCAATTCGATACCACGCCGGCTTAGTATAAACCCCAGTAACTTTCCTGAAGGCACCCCGAAAGCACACTTTGCTGGATTGAGCTTGAGATTATATCTTCGGAGCCTCTGGAAAAACTTTCTCAGATCTTTGACATGGTCACATTGCTTTTTGGACTTAATGATGACATCATCCACATATACCTCTATCTCTTGGTGCATCATATCATGAAACATAGTGGTCATTGCCCTCATATATGTAGCCCCGCCATTCTTCAACCCAAACGGCATCACCCTGTAACAATATGTTCCCCAAGGCGTGATAAAGGCTGTCTTTTCTACATCTTCTTCGTCCATTAGGATCTGATGATAACCCGCATAACAGTCTACAAAAGAGCCAATTTCATGCTTGGCGCAATTGTCAATCAGTATATGGATATTTGGCAATGGAAAATCATCTTTTGGACTGGCCTTATTGAGGTCTCTGTAGTCAACACACACACTGGTTTTTCCATCCTTCTTCAAAACTGGCACAACATTAGCTAACCAGGTGGGATATTTAGTAACCCGTATGACGTTCGCCTCTAATTGCTTGTTAACTTCTTATTTTATTTTCACACTAATGTCCATTTTAAACTTCCTTAGCTTCTGTTTTACCGGCCGGCATTCTGGATAAATGGGCAATTTATGTACCACCAGATCAGTACTGAGTCCGGGCATGTCATCATAGGACCAAGCAAATATGTCCTTGCACTCAAGTAACATCTTGATTAGATATTCTCTGAGGGAAGCCTCTAAATGTACACTTATTTTTGTTTCCCGAACATTATCCTCACTACCCAGATTAATAGATTCTATCTCATTTAAGTTCGGTTTGGGTTTTTCCTCATATTGATTCAAATCTTTACTAATTTCCTCCAGTATTTCCTCATCCTCATATTCTACTTCATGTTCACTTTTAATTTCCTTTATAACTATTCGATTATCAAGATTGGACCGGGAATCCTTCATGCATGACATATCATTGGAATCAGCAAATATTGAACTGTACAAAAGAAGAAAAATAAAATAAGGCAAAATGGAAGAAAGAAAGAAATTGCATTTCATTGATTTTTCAAAAGATAGCAGACATTGGATACATTTGTTTTTGATGGGGTGTGGGATTACAAAACAAAATAGCTTTGGGGAAATGAAATATTTGTGGCTAACTACCACAACTTCCTCCTGATCAGAAGAGGAGTAGCTTCCCAGTTATTAAGCACAATGCTGGGCCGCACGAACTGAACATCCATTTTACTCGGTCCCTCACCCATCTCCAACATATTTACATCTTCAAAAAACATCTCGAACCTTGCTAAGAGCTCCGCATCTGGTCTTATTTCAGCATAACTTGGCATAACAATTGCCAAATGTCTTTGTATACCAGGCCTAGTAAAGGAATCAGATAGGTTTTGGGAGGGACCAACTTTTCTTCTTCATTTTCTTGGCTCTTTGGATATCGGCAACAGTAGGCTTAAAACACAGGCTAAAAGTGTCATTATTTCTCGTCAAGTGGATTGGTTGTACTATACCTTGTAGAGTTACCCCCAAATCTTTCCCCGGTGCAAACCCATTTCTTATCATTTCCTTAGCTACCATTACTACTGTAGGAGCCACTGTAGGAATCAGCATGTTCTCCCCTTCGAATATTTTATTAACCACCACAGCATCCATGACTTGATATACCCACGGGCCCTTGTCCCCTTCAGTTTCTTCGAACGGTGTTATAGTGTTGCAGAAATCATCATCTCCATGCTCTATGATCTTCTGTTGTTCCCATTAAAATTTTACCATCTGGTGCAAAGAGGATGGTACAGCTTTTACCGCATGGGTCGACGGACGTCCCAATAATAGATTGTAAGAAACAACAACATCAACCACTTGGAACTCTATAGTGAAGTCCACCGGTCTGATAGTAATTTCCAACACAATGTCCCCTACAATATTCTTGCCTCCTCCATCAAAGCCTCGTATACACACACACTGTTTCGATGAATTCTATCAGGGTTGACCTTCAGCTTTCCCAAGGTTGAGAGTGGGCAAATGTTGGCACTTGACCCGTTGTCCACCGGAACACAGGTAACCACAGATTCTTCACACTTGACTGTGAGATATAGTGCTTTGTTATGCTCTGTTCCTTCAAGTGGCAATTCATTATCTGAAAATTTTATCTTGTTTGTCTCAAAGATCTTATTCGTGATTTTCTCAAGATGGCATACTGAAATTTTATCGAGAACATGTGCTTCGTTCAGAATTTTCATCAATGCCTTCCCGTGCTCTTCAGAATGGATTAGCAATGATAACAATGCAATCTGCACAGGCATTTTTCTCAATTGCTCCACTATTGAATAGTTTTGAGTCTTCATCTTTTTCAAGAAATCTTCCGCTTTTTCTTCAGTAACTGCCTTCTTCACATGATTCGGGTTCTCCTTTACCATTTTTGTCTTCCTCAACTCTTCCGGGGCAAAGCATCGCCCGGAGCTAGTTAGGCCATGTGTTTCACTGACTTCCCATTTAACCTCCTTCCCCTTGTACATCACTGTAACTTTATTATAGTTCCACGGTATGGCCTTGGTGTTTATGATTGCCATCTACACCACCGGTTTGAAAATCACAGGTTCCATATAAGCTCCCTTCACGGTCAACAAAGGCTTGGCTCCCGGCACTACTACTTTTATGGCCTCGACCACCGATGGCTTCTTTATTGGCAATTCAGTTGACGCTTTCTCTTTCTCAACTTCTCCTCCCACTTTACTATTAGCTTTTATCATCATTAGTGATTGAGAAGGTTTCTTATTGCTCTCTTCCTATTCCAACTCTATCATGTGCGTCTCATGATGGACTGGCAATGGGTTCTGTGTGATATTGGGAGTTTCTGGAGCCTGCACCTCGATCCTCCCGGTATCAATAAGCTCCTGTATGGCGAACTTTAAGTGCCAACACTTTTCTGTATCATGTCCCGGCACCCCGGAATAATATTCACATCGGACTGATTGGTCAAGGTTTTTGGGTGGTGGGTTTGGAATTTTTGGCTCAATGGGGCTTAGCATCCCTAGATCCCTCAGGCGGTGAAAAAGACTGGTATATGATTCCCATAATGGAGTTAATGTTTTCTTTGTTTGGGCTCTGTTTCCTCTTACTTCTGGATCTCGACGAAAGCTAGGTCTATTTGGATTTTTGTATGTTTTGGAAGACGGGTAGGTGTTTTGTGCGTGGTAGACGTTTTGTGGAGTTTGGGCTCGCCATACATATGGAGGCCATGGGTAATGTTGAGCATGTGGAACGGAAAAATGTGGAGTGGTGGGAGGATAATATGGTGGAGGTGGATTGTAGGGTGCTGGTGGATATGGTTGGTATGGACGAGGTGGGTGATGATATGTATTTGGGCCCCGAGACCACGATCTACTTTCGACAACTGCGACCTCCTCCTTCTTATTTTTACCAATTGATCCCCCAGTTCCGGTTTGTATCGCCTGGTTCGTGGCGTTAATAGCCGAATAACTCATGATCTTATTGGTTTTTAATCCCTCTTCTACGAAGCTTCCCATTTTCACCACCTCATTGAAAGTTTTTCCAATTGCTGATACCAGATAACCATAATAAGTAGGCTCTAAAGCCTGTAGAAAGCAGTCTACTATTTCCGTTTCCTTAATGGGAGGGTCTACCCATGCCGTTTGTTCCTCCATCTAAACCCGTACTCCCGAAAACTTTCCCCCGGTTTCTTCTCCATTTTTGTTAGCGACAGCCTGTCTGGAATTATCTCTAAATTATACTAGAAATGGTTGGCGAATGACTGAGCAAGGTCATCCCAGATGAACCATCTGGTATGATCCTGTCGGGTATACCACTCCAGTGCTGAACCGCTCAAGCTCTGGCTAAAATAAGCCATCAACAACTCGTCTCTTCCCCCTACTCCACGCATCTTGCTACTGTAACCCCTTAAATGGGCTACCGGATCCCCATGTCCGTTGTACATATCAAACTTAGGTAGCTTAAATCCGTCCAGGAGCTGCACCTCCAGAAACAAGCATAAATCTTTATACGCGATGCTCACTTGGCCTCCTAGCCCTTGTATGTTACAGAAAGATTGTTCAAGACTTCTCATCTTCCGTTCTATCTCTTCTTGTTCCAAGTTTCTAACAGGCTTTTCTTCCGTCATATCTATAAGTGGTGTGTAGGAGTCATGCTGCCTGAACGTTGGCTCCGATGGATAGTAATGAGTGTCCTGAACATGGAACACTAGTTCACTGGATGATTTATGTAGAGCCGCAGGTGGTGGTGCCACATATATCGGGGAGACCTGAGGTGGTTCTGGTGGAACTTGTTTGGATAGTGGTGGTGATGCCTGTGAAGTTGTAGCATAGTAATGTTGGTAGTTTGGGTACGTGGAGGATGAGTTCATGGTAGGTGGTTCAGGATTTGGATTTGTGGGAGGGACGTATGCTGGGTTGGCTGGATAGGAAGGCAAAGGTTGACCCCTAGACCAGGCCTGGTACATCTCCGACATTTGTTGCCTTAGCTTATACATCTCCTCTTTCATACCTGCAACATCTACAACATCTTCTTCCTGTACCAGATCCATAATGGTATGTTCAATCTCCTGAGTCACTGCTTTAGACATAGCTTTTGAATGTGTATTGTAGCTGTGATGTGCCAGAATGCCAGTTGCCAGCTGAAAATCTGATACTCATCAATACAAAACTCGTTAATAGTTAGCTCATAAGGGGTAAAATGTAATAATTAGAATCACAACTTTTGCCTTGTTCATTATGCATCATCCCGGCATTTATTCCTCCTTGAACCACCATTTTCTTTTCAACTCTGCTTTTTTATTGCTTTTCAATTCATTTTTCTTTCTTTCTTGTTTTCTTCTTTTTTTTCTTTTTTTTCGTTTTGTTTTCCGTTCCTACATGTTTGCCTATTGCCCCGACAATTTGTATAAAAACAGAAAGAAAATAACAACTTCTTTTGAATTTTTCATTGATACTCAAAACATCGGTTACAAATGCAGAAGAAAGATAAATACAAAATGCATGCCCTACGAATACATTAATGCCCCTAGTGCCCGCGAGACGTCGTTCGGTCTTGCCGCGAGCCTATATGCTAATCCACTTTGGAGTTTATCTAGGTCAGACATTACATGCTTTACAAAGAACTTTACTGCTGATGTGAATGTTGCCTAGGACATATCTTCACATAATTGGCATTTCCTTGTGATGTGCTGAGCAATGTTGACGATTCTTTCTCGGATGACCCCTTTTTCCTGAAGCAGCCTGCTAATCTATTTGGCACGAGCGTCTAAGGTTTGTTGGTTCTCCTTTCGTAGTTGTTGCAGCTCAAATTCTAACCGAGCCATAGCCAAGTAACAATGTTCTCTCTTTAATTTGAATTCTTTGGTTTGCTTGCTACTTTTGACTTCGGCTGTAATGACTTTCTTTCTCAATTGAGCTACCTCAACCTTGTGTTCATCTTGTAATTGCTGAACCATTCTAGCTCTTTCCTCATCATTTCTAGCCAGTTGTCTTCGAACCCCGACTGACTCCTTTTCTGCTTTATCAAGATCGAAGTTGTAGTCATTCACTTTGCGCCGAAGAATTTCCATCAATTTCTCATCTCGGGCTAGGCGAACTGGGGTTTCTGCTGCAATTTGAGCCTTTAAGATTTCATTTTCTTTTCTCAACTTCTTCTTTTCACCCTCATCGGATGTCGCTTTTAAGCAGCTCTCAAATTTGAGTTCTTGGAACTATTTCTCTAGCAAGCTGATCCGGGCTCTGTACTCATTTTCTCTGGCCACCCAATCTCTGTGCTCCTTAAACTGCTCAGCCAATTCTTGAATGTGAAGCCTTTTCATTGGTCTATCATGCTCGACATCCCAGCGATACCATGTAGCATACCCTGGCGATACTGCTCCTTGAGCTCGGTTTCCCACACAAGTGTCTACCTTCAAGCATTGGCATTCATTCCAAATCTGTCGAATCTTTGCTTCCGGGAATTGTCCATCCGGACTGATTTCTACGGCCTGTAGGCTGAGGTCCCCGTCTTTTGGTATAACCCTGATATCTCCCAAGCTGTCATAGTACCCTGTACGGTGCATAAGGCTGAATGCTTTTAAGACCAGTGATCAAGAAAAGTGACCCTTTCGTTGGCATGTATATCACCTCATCGAGGGGAAACCATCCGTATGCCCAATCAATTTGGCTGGCAGTCAACGATCGCAAGCATGAAATCCAACCTTTTGCTCCTTCCGGCAACTTAACTTATTTTGTTATCATATAAACCTCCTCAATGCACGTCTTCTCAGACGACCCATAACTCGAGAACGGAGGGTGTCGACACAAATGTTCTATCAACCAAATCTGGAGAATAAAACTGCAACCCTCAAAGAAGTCATGCCCTACTTTACAGGATGTGAGGGCACGAAAGATATCAGCTATAATCATCGGTGCCAGTGTGCTATTATCTTGCACAAGAAGAGTACTGGCCACCCCGGCGACCCTTATATCAATGTTTCCATCTTTCCTCGGGAATATGACTAATCCGAGGAACACCACTATAAAGGCAAATCGCCTATGCTCTTCCCAATTGACTCGGTTAGATTTACTGCAGAGCTTTGTTCGTAGGGTCGTTGAATCCCCCGATATAACCGTATATGCGGTAGATGAAACATAAAGAACAAAATTCCATTAGCCAAGTCTTCATTATGGACGTTCCTGGCAATTTTCAAAGAATCGAGGAATCTGTGCACTGTTATTGCCCTCGGAGCCACCGGGTATTTTTCCTTCAAGGGAACCTCATCTTTCCCGATATAATAAGCAATTTCCTCTAAGGTAGGAGTGAGCTCGAAGTTTGAGAAGTGTATAACATTATGTGCGGGATCCCAACAAGTGACAAATGCCCGAATAATATCACCACGGGGTATTATGTCCATCAACCCCGTAAGATCCTTTAAATAGCATTTGTCCCAAGCTTGTCCATCTTGAATCATATCATTCCACCCAAGCTTGTCCATCTTGCACATTTATTAAAGGCGATTTTATTCAGCAAAGGAAAAATATTTTTTTTCAAAGACAGTTTTCATTTTTGAAAATATTAGCCTTTTCAGGCTATTTATTTTTTAAAAGGAAAAGACATGATTTCAAAGTGGCCATTTTTGCCAAAACAGCCTATCGGCGTCCTTTTGGAACATTCAGTTATTTCCAAAAATAGTAATCACTTAGATTATTTGAAACTAAAACTCAATATTTTTGGTCGTTTCTAAAAGGGTGGTTGGACTCGTAAAGGGTTGCCTACGTATCCCACCTAAAGGCGAGAATAAAACCTGTGTAGTTCGGTCAAATTATGTGACCAATTATTTCAACAATATTGCTCCTCCTATTTTCAGATTTTTTTTCTTTTTCAAGTCTCGACAACATTTCGCTAATATTCTAAAATTTCCCTTTCTTTTGTTTTTCAAGAATTTTGCCGGTTCGCATAATGATCTAGGACAATTGAAATGCAACATATAATATGCTCGATCTTCAATATTACGGGTCACATGTCCTAGACGGACCCAACCCCTGTGTCGAGTCCCCTAAATCAGTTATGATGCAAATAATCATCATAGACCTATGTTCAATATCTTATTGTTTCATATGGTGCTAGACCATGTACTCGAGTGGACAACTCGGATCGGGGAGGGGGCTACGTACCGAGGACCCGCGGGATCGTTCGGCTTTGTAACTTATCTGGCCTCTATTTCTTAATTTTGATATAACTTAACAGAAAGGGGAGTCTCAACCAGTAAGCACATCCCCGGAGGTAAAGAAGAGAAGGGTTTTCCGCACAATTCTATATATACAATCCATGTAATATCAAAGCGGTAAACACGTAGCACGTTGATCAAAGCATATAATGAAGTCAAATAACATCAAGAACGACAATTCTATCGAGCTCGAATTCTTAAACCCTGAACCGAAGTTCTGGGTTGCTTATCCCCAGTAGAGTCATTAGAGCTGTCACACCTCCCTTTTTACTACCTTTTTTGGTTTTCCCGAATAACGAGAATAAGGTATACCTCGATAATTATAAATACCCCGGAAAGGGATATAATAACAACGATGAAGGAGTTTTTCCAATTTAAGGACAATCAGTTCGGATTTTATTAAAATTTTTCAGAGTTGCCACTTGGGAAAATAATGGTGTCCCATGTCACCGATTAATCCCGAATCCGAGGAAATTGACTATGTGTAACAGTCCGCGCAACAAGAAATCCGGATAAGGAATTCTGTTAACCCAGTAGAATGTTTTAGGCACTCTCGGATTCCGTGGTTTCAGCACGGTCGCTCAACTGTCATTCTTGATTTTAATTAATTTCACTATATGCTTTTAACAATGTGTGCGTGTTTCACTTTAAATATTTTATGAATTGCGACGTTGCAAAAAAGTATCTCGAGTCACACCTCAACCAGTACGCCTGTGAGTTCTAACATGTTTAGGCTTCGCTAAGATTTAGGATTTGAGTCACATTAGCCGTATTAGGGAAGGAATATTTTAGAATCGTGCCTATATCGTCTAACGGCTTATTACTCTTTTGGAAAGACCATGGAATTTTCTACCGGCCTTTTCGAATCTATCACATTATTATTTTTTATGTGGGGGCCCCGCTTATTTGTTTTCATACGAGGCTCGTCCCATTCGATTTTTATAGTCCAATCCTAGCAAATAACTATATTTTCTACCATTGGTTTTTCCTTAGTCATTTTAATTACATTATAATTTCAGAGGTAAGTCCAGGCCTTATCATTTTATATTACTGGGCCTGGACAATTGGACTCGCATTCAGCGGGCCAGCTTTTGTATCTGGGTTTCAGAAACCCAGATTATGCTGAAGCATTTATTCAGAGGCCTAGTTTTAAGCCAAGTTATATCCAGGCCTGCATTGTTCATTAGGCCCAGACCAATTGAGACAAAGAGGTAGAGACAGAACTGATAACTCATAATATACACATGTATTTAAAATCAAAAGAGAATAAACTCAAATTGTATTTATTTATAAAGAGAAACAACAGTACAGAACTAATAGTATCAATTCCAAATCACTACCATCTAACACTATCCTATTTGAATAACAGAATGCCTGTGTTTTATATTTTATCAACTATTTTAAAGCTACTGAAACAGGAATGAATATTGATTAAAAATAACAAATTATTACTTGATTACGTAAAACCAGATTATTATTTGACACGTTACTAATTATAACTCATACTTTTCTAATTGTAATTATCAAATATTAATTGTAATTCAAATAGTAGGCTGATTGTGTAATCATGTCGATTAGTCTTATAGTTCTTAACTACTTATTTTTAAATCATGCAACCTACAGTTGTTACTGAACTCTGAAAATGAAAAGGTAGACTAAAGCTAAGTTAATGACCTCGTTATAATTTGTTTAATCACTGTTGTTATATGCCTGTTACGAATCACTTTTTAAAGCTATGTGAGTTAGTTTAAACTAATTAACCTACTTTTAAACAAAGCTAAGTGATTACGATTACTACTACTCAAATCTACATTCTGATCTGTTACATTGTCTTTCAGCATCATCTCACGCTTCATATGTATTACTTATACAACCATTTTCCTATCAAATTACATAACATCTACTTGTATAATAAATGAAAACAAATAACATAAACAATCGCGAAAATTAATTCATGTCATTCATTTTTTCGAATCAACTGCAGTTACATGCTTGAGTAGTAGCTGTGTATCAGATTCAGCAAAAGAACTCTATGAGTCTAAGGGAAGCAAATGAGAAGGATAATCAGTTGATCACATCAGCAAAACACATCAGCAGAATTGAATCAATAATGCAAGCACAGCAAACCACAGTTGAATCAACATAGTCGAACAAAGTTTTCAAGTTCAGCAAATAGCAATCCAATTGCAAAACTTGAAGAAACCCAGTAGAAACCCAGCAAATAAGAGATAATATGTGATTCCTAATTGAGTTTCAGAACAGTGCTCGACCATATACCCTGAAATTCAACCTTAGAAAGTGATATTTTACTCTTAATTTCAAAAGTATTCTCTGAATTCTAAAAATCCAGCCCTTATTCAAGCTTAATTACAACCTATTTATAGGTGTGAGTATTGAAATTTTGTGATGACCCGGCCCGTCGTCACGGGAATTACCACCCCGTTATGTTGAAATTGTATGTTTTATGCTTTTATATCAGTGTTAAAGTCTATCGGGTGAGATAGGAGTGAATTGGATTGAAAATGAGGCATATAGCCTTTGTGAAGGAAACTTGAATAAGGAAAGTCAACCCAGAGTTGACTATTTGGTTAGAGGGCTCGGAATCGGATTCTGATGATTCGGTTAGTTTCGGGAGGTGATTTGTGACTTAGGGGAGCGATCGGAATTGAATTTGGAGGCCCGGTGTAGAAATAGGCTTGAATTGGCTAAGGTTGAATTTTGGCGAAATCCGAACGGTAGGTGAGATTTTGATCCGGGGGTCGGAATGGAATTCCGACAATTGCAGTAGCTCCGTTAGGTGATTTTGGATGTGCCTGCAAAATTTCAGGTCATTCGGACGTCGTTTGGTCGGGTTTTTGATTGAATGTGTAATTCGGAATGTTTTAAGGAATTTAGGCTTGAATTTGATGTGAATTATGGGTTTTGGTGTTATTAGACGTGTTTTGAGGATTGGAGCAAGTTCGAATAAGGTGTTAAGATGTGTTGGTGTGTTTGGATGAGGTCCGGGGGGCCTCGGGGTGTTTTCGAATGGTTAAACGGAAGAAAATCATGGAAATTGCAGGTTGAAGAGTTCTGGTTCTGTCATTTTCGTCACTGCGGAAATGTGGGCGCGGAGGCGAGTCCGCAGAAGCGGACTGAGGAGCACAGGAGCGCTTGGCATCGCAGAAGCGGAACATTTTCCGCTGAAGCGGCATCGCTGGTGCGAGCCAGTGATCGCAGAAGCGGACGAGAAGCGCCTGGGCGAGTCCGCAGGAGCGGACTCTGGTGCGCAGAAGCGGGAGTTTTCGCAGAAGCGGAGGTTTAATCGCGGAAGCGGACGCGCATAAGCGGTCCTTTTCTCGCAGAAGCGGAATTGGCCGGCTAGGCATGGAACCGCTGAAGCGACCCTCTGGTCGCGGATACGGACTCGTAGGAGCGGAATTTTATCCGCAGAAGCGAAAATCGCTGTAAGTTAAGTGTATCAGAAGTTAGAAAAATTTCAGAACATTTCACACATTTGGGTCTCGGCTTTAGAGGCGATTTGGGCAATTTTGAAGAGAAATTCAAGGGAAATCATCAGGTAATCAACTATGGACTTAAACTATGATTAGTATTGATAATATTATGCAATTATATCATCAAAATGGAGGAATTTGGGGTAATTTATGGAGGATTTAGCCCTAGGCTTGAACTTTAGAAAATCAAGGTTTTGAATGGGCAAATGGAGTCCGAATTTGGTAAAATTGATATGCTTAGACTCGTATTGAGATGAGGGTTCCGAATATGTGACTTTCGTGATTTTTCGATAAGCGTACCGAAAGTCGGGTTTTGACAACTTTGGGAATTTTGATGTAAATTGAGTTGTATTGATTGGGTGTAGTCCCATTGGCCTAATTTGTTGTATTTCTACTGTATTGGATCAGATTCTACGCGTGCGGAGCTTGATTCTCGTGGCAAGGGCATTGCGGAATAGTCGTCGCGCTGTATTGAGGTGAGTAATAGATGTGGGTGATGACCGGCGGGTTCGAAACCCCGGTATACCACTTTGTGACGCTGTATAGCGGCGAGACACGCACACTCTTGAGAGTGCGGGGTCGATCATGAACTGGAGACTATAGATTAGTCCGACCTGTTGATACTGTATTATTGGCTATTCTCGAGCCGTCGAACCTCCTTCTCGAATGGTTGCATATATATATATTGTGATAATGGCCACTCTTGAGCCGAGGAACCCCTTCTTGGGCGGTTGAGTATACTTGTGGGCCGTGAGCCAGTTATTGGATCCCGCGAGGATCATTATCATTGTCTTATCATATAGACATGCTAGTTTACTACTAGTCCGCAGCTATTTCTGTTATTATGCTAATTCCAATCTGTGGAACTTGATATTATTGTTTTCCAACTGAAAAATGATAAAAGAGTTTTCAAAAACTACTTTTGAGCCTGCGAGGCTGTATCTGCATATTAGCTGACTAGTAGTGGATCGGGCTGCGCGCCGCGGCGAGATATATGTTGGATCGGACTGCACGCCGCAGGAATATCTCTATGAGATGTGCTTGGGCTGTAGGAGCCCCTCCGGAGTCTGAACCCCCACGGTGAGCACGGGTACCCAAAATTGGAGTCGGGCTACGCGCCGTAGCGGTCATATCATGCATTGCATTGCATTTAGCTACATCTGCTAGCTGTTATGCTATTTATTGGTATTTTGTTGGTACAGGTACAGTGAATATTGATTCTATGACAAGGTAGCTGATTATAGCTTTACATAGTGCTTTATTGCGGATTTCTTATCTGCGCTGTCTTACCCTTGTTTATTACCACTGAGTCTGGCAGTACTCATTTTACTCCCTGCACCTTGTGTGCAGATCCAGGTACCTCTCAGCAGTGATCCAGTAGCTGTGCGAGGCGACGTTTGTGGATATTCGAGGTAGGTGCAGAGTCCGCAGGACCCGATATTCCTTCTTACTGTCTTGATTTTGTATTGATTTTTTTTCTTTCCGCACTTGGTATCTTGTAAACCTTTATACACTCATGTTCAGTAGAGGCTCATGACTCTTGACCCTTCGGTCTATGGGAGTTAGTATATTTTGGGACTTGGTTTCCCCGCTGTTGGTATAAGTATTACTATTGTTTCATATTTTGAAATGCTTAAATGGGTTAAAGAGAGCTTCTAGCTCCGTTGTTGATATTGATTGGTCGGGCTGGCTTAGCAATGTGTTAGGCGCCATCACGACCGGATTTGGGGTCGTGACAATATGGTTGGTTTGATTTACTAGGCCTCGTGAGTCTTGAGCCGGTTAGTAGAGTCTTGTGGATCGGTACGGGGACGCCTGTACTTATCCTCGGGAGGCTCGAACCTTTAGGAAAATTTCACTTTTGTTGAACTCTGTCGTGCGATCTTGTTATTCTGAGAACTGAACTTCTATATTCTATTCTCTCGCAGATGGCGAGAACACGAGCATCAGGACGAGGTGGACGACCTCCATTGCCACCTGTTAGAGGCCGTGGGCGCGGTCGTGCTAGAGTTAGAGGTAGGGCGGTCGAGGCAGTGCCAGCTGACCCACCTGTTGTGCTAGTTCAGGAGCAGCCCCCAGTGGTTGATGCTCCAGCAGCCCCAGTTCAGGGCCAGACTGTATCTATTGCTATTCCTGGTCTTCAGGAGACTCTTGCTCAAATATTATCGGTGTGTTCCGGTTTGGCTCGGGTAGTCTCATTTACTGCCACTGCAGCGACATCTCAGACAGGGGGTGGTCAGCAGACCCCTGCAGCTCACATACCGGAGCAGGTTGTTCAGGGACTTCAGACGCCAGAGGCGGTCCCCGCTCAGGTGGTTGCACCGGTTATTCCTCCAGCTGCACCAGCTCCAGCTCCAGAGCATATGGTTCAGGTTATGCCCGACGACGAGCAGCGTCGTCTTGAGAGATTTGGTAGACTTCAGCCACCCCATTTCAGTGGCGTTGAGGGCGAGGATGCCCAGGGTTTCTTGGATAAGTGTCAGAAGATGCTGCGTACGGCTGGTATTCTTGAGTCCAGCGGAGTTTCATTTACTACATTTCAGTTCACCGGTCCCGCATTTGATTGGTGGGAGGAGTTTGAGAGGCGTAGGCTTGCAAGAGCAACACCTCTCACATGGCAGCAGTTCTCTACTCTCTTTCTAGAGAAATATGTACCTCAATCTCGTCGCGAGGAGCTACGTCGCCAGTTCGAGTGGTTGATTCAGGGCGACATGTCTGTGACCCAGTATGAGCTTAGATTCACTCGGTTGGCTAGGCATGCCACATGGATGATCCCCACTGATAGGGAGAGGATCAGGAGGTTCATTGATGGCCTCAACTACTCTATCCGTATTCTTATGACCAGCGAGCGAGTTCTGTCATCATCGTTTGAGCAGGTAGCTGATATGGCACGCTCCATTGAGGCGGATCGTCGCCGAGAGAGAGAGGAGCGGGAGGTCAAGAGGCCTCGTGGTTCTGGCAGTTTCAGTGGTGCTCCATCTAGAGGGCATTCCCACCAGAACTGAGGTCGCTCATCTAGATCTTCTCATTCACGCCGCCCAGAGCAGAGCGGAGGTTCTTATGGTCGTGGTCGACAGGGGTTTCAGCAGGGTCAGTCATCACTTAGTGCCCTCCCGGCCCAGAGTGCAACACCTACTTCTCCAGCACCAAGTGCATGTTATGAGTGTGGTGAGTTTGGCCACATGAGGAGACAGTGCCCTCGACTACGTAGGGGCAGGACTCAGCAGAGGGATCAGCCCTCCTCTTCAGCACCATCTCAGTCTAGTAGAGGTGGAGGTCAGTCTTCTCGTGGTCGCCCCAAGGGCGAGGAGAGATCTGGTGGAGGCCAGGCACGGTTCTATGCACTTCCTGACAGGCGTGATGCAGTTGCCTCCGATGCTGTGATTACAGGTATCATTTCTGTCTGTCACAGAGATGCCTCTGTTCTATTTGATCCAGGGTCCACATATTCTTACGTGTCCTCTTATTTTGCACATCATTTGGGTGCAACTCGTGGTAGTCTTGATTTACATGTTCATGTATCCACCCCCGTGGGTGATACGATTGTTGTGGATCATGTCTATAGATCCTGTGTTATATCTATTGGGGGTCTGGAGACCCAGGCAGATTTGTTATTGTTGGGTATGGTGGACTTTGATGTTATATTGGGTATGGACTGGTTGTCTCCGTACCATGCTATATTGGACTATCATGCTAAGACAATTACGTTGGCCATTCCTGGTATTTCTCTGATTGAGTGGCGGGGTTCGACTGATTTCGTCCCTAGCCGTGTCATTTCGTTCTTAAAAGCTCAGAAGATGGTTGAAAAAGGGTGTTTATCGTACTTAGCTTTTGTGAGAGATGTGGGAGCTGAGTCTCCTAGCATTGATTCTGTACTTGTTGTAAGGGACTTCCCAGATGTATCCCCTCAGACCTGCCGGGCATGCTGCCGGACAGGGATATTGATTTTGGCATTGACTTGGTGCCGGGCACTCAGCCTATATCCATTCCTCCTTATCGGATGGCACCAGCTGAGTTGAAAGAACTGAAAGAGCAGCTTCAAGAACTTCTGGATAAGGGTTTCATCCGTCCTAGTGTGTCACCGTGGGGTGCGCCGGTATTATTTGTTAAAAAGAAAGATGGTTCCATGCGAATGTGTATTGATTATAGGCAATTGAACAAAGTGACGGTGAAGAACAAGTACCCTCTACCGCGCATAGATGATTTGTTTGATCAGTTACAGGGTGCGAGGGTGTTTTCTAAGATCGATCTTCGTTCGAGCTATCATCAGTTGAAGATCAGAGACTCAGATATTATGAAGACTGCATTCAGGACCCGATATGGTCATTATGAGTTTCTTGTGATGTCGTTTGGGCTGACCAACGCCCCAGCAGCATTTATGCATCTGATGAACAGTGTGTTCGGGCCTTATTTGGATTCATTTGTGATTGTGTTCATTGATGACATTCTAGTCTACTCCCGTAGTCGGGAGGAGCATGCTCAGCATTTGAGTATTGTGTTGCAGAGATTGAGAGAGGAGAAGCTATATGCTAAATTCTCCAAGTGCGAGTTTTGGCTCGAGTCCATAGCATTTATGGGACATGTGGTGTCTCGTGATGGTATTCAGGTTGATCCGAAGAAGATAGAGGCGGTGCAGAGTTGGCCTAGACCGTCCTCAGCTACAGAGATCAGGAGTTTTCTTGGTTTGGCGGGATATTATCGCCGGTTTGTTCAGGGATTTTCATCCATTGCTTCTTCATTGACTAAATTGACCCGGAAGGGTGCACCATTCGTGTGGTCGGATGAGTGCGAGGAGAGCTTTCAGAAGCTCAAGACAGCTTTGACCATAGCTCCAGTGTTAGTATTGCCATCAGCTTGAGGTTCATATACCGTTTATTGTGATGCCTCGAGAGTGGGGATAGGTTGTGTGTTGATGCAGGGAAGGAAAGGTAATTGCTTATGCTTCTCGGCAGTTGAAGCCGCATGAGAAGAACTATCCTATTCATGACTTGGAGCTAGCCGCCATTGTTCATGCCTTGAAGATTTGGAGGCACTATTTGTACGGTGTGTCTTGTGAGGTGTATACCGACCATCGTAGTCTCCAGGCACTTGTTCAAATAGAAAGACCTTAATTTGAGACAGCGGAGATGGCTAGAGTTGCTGAAGGATTATGACATTACTATATTATATCATCCAGGGAAGGCCAATGTGGTGGCCGATGCTTTGAGCCGGAAGGCGGTCAGTATGGGGAGCTTGGCATATATTCCAGCTGAGGAGAGGCCATTTGCTTATGATGTTCAGGTGCTAGCCAATCGGCTAGTGAGGTTAGATATTTCGGAACCCAGCAGGGTATTGGCTTGTGTTGTATCTCGGTCATCTCTATATGATCGTATTCGTGAGCACCAGTATGATGATCCACATTTGGCTGTCCTGAGGGACGGAGTTCAGCATGATGATGCTAGAGATGTCACCATTGATAGTGACGGCGTATTGAGGATGCAGGGCCGGATATGTGTGCCCAATGTTGATGGCCTTCGTGAGTTGATTCTGGAAGAGGCCCATAGCTCGCGGTATTCTATCCATCCAGGGACCGCTAAGATGTATCAAGATTTGAAACAGCACTATTGGTGGAGAAAGATGAAAATGGACATTGTCAGACATGTAGCACGGTGCCTCAACTGTCAGCAGGTTAAGTACGAGCATCAGAGGCCCGGCGGTATATTTCAGCGCATTGTTATTCCTGAGTGGAAATGGGAGAGGATCACTATGGACTTTGTTACTGGACTCCCTCGGACGGCGAGGAAGTTTGATTCTGTATGGGTGATTGTGGATAGACTGACCAAGTCAGCTCACTTCATTCCAGTTAGTACTACCTACTCATCGGAGCGGTTGGCAACGATCTTTATTCGAGAGATTGTTCGGTTGCATGGAGTCCCGGTGTCTATCATATCCGACAGGGGTACTCAGTTCACTTCTCAGTTTTGGAGAGCATTTCAGCGAGAGATGGGTACACGGGTTGAGTTGAGTACAACATTTCACCCCCAGATAGATGGACAGTCTGAGCGCACTATTCAGATCTTGGAGGATATGTTGCGAGCTTGTGTGATTGATTTTGGTGGTTCGTGGGATGAGTTCCTACCACTTGCCGAGTTTGCCTACAACAACAGTTATCAGTCGAGTATTCAGATGGCCCCGTATGAGGCATTGTATGGCAGGGCGGTGTAGATCCCCCGTGGGATGGTTTGAGCCTGGTGAGGTTAGATTGATAGGGACTGAGTTAGTCCAGGATGCTCTGGATAGAGCAAAGTTGATCCAGGAGAGGCTTCGTACAGCACAGTCTCGTCAAAAGAGTTATGCGGACCGTAGAGTTCGGGAGTTGTCTTTCATGGTTGGTGACAGAGTATTGTTGAAGATTTCACCTATGAAGGGTGTCATGAGGTTTGGGAAGAAAGGAAAGTTGAGTCCCGGGTACATTGGTCCTTTTGAGATACTTAGGAGAGTTGGAGAGGTGGCATATGAGTTGGCCTTGCCGCCCGGCTTATCCAGCGTTCATCCAGTATTCCATGTGTCTATGCTCCGGAAGTACATTGGAGATCCGTCTCATGTATTAGATTTCAGCACCATTCGGCTTGATGGTGATCTATCCTATGATGTGGAGCCTATTGCCATTTTGGGACGGCAGGTGAGAAAATTGAGGTCTAAGGAGATTGCATCAGTTAAGGTTCAGTGGAGAGGTCGACCCGTGGAGGAGGCCACTTGGGAGATCGAGCGGGAGATGCGGAGCAGATATCCTCACTTGTTTGAGACTTCAGGTATGTTTCTTGACCCGCTCGAGGACGAGCGTTTGCTTAAGAGGGGGAGAATGTGACGACCCGGCCCGTCGTCACGGGAATTACCACCCCGTTATGTTGAAATTGTATGTTTTATGCTTTTATATCGGTGTTAAAGTCTATCGGGTGAGTTAGGAGTGAATTGGATTGAAAATGAGGCATATAGCCTTTGTGAAGGAAACTTGAATAAGGAAAGTCAACCCGGAGTTGACTATTTGGTTAGAGGGCTCGGAATCGGATTCCGATGATTCGGTTAGTTCCGGGAGGTGATTTGTGACTTAGGGGAGCGATCGGAATTGAATTTGGAGGCCCAATGTAGAAATAGGCTTGAATTGGCTAAGGTTGAATTTTGGCGAAATCCGAACGGCAGGTGAGATTTTGATCCGGGGGTCGGAATGGAATTCTGACAGTTGCAGTAGCTCCATTAGGTGATTTTGGATGTGCCTGCAAAATTTCAGGTCATTCGGACGTCGTTTGGTCGGGTTTTTGATTGAATGTGTAATTCGGAATGTTTTAAGGAATTTAGGCTTGAATTTGATGTGAATTAAGGGTTTTGGTGTTATTAGACGTGTTTTGAGGATTGGAGCAAGTTCGAATAAGGTGTTAAGATGTGTTGGTGTGTTTGGATGAGGTCTCGGGGGCCTCGGGGTGTTTTTGGATGGTTAAACGGAAGAAAATCATGGAAATTGCAGGTTGAAGAGTTCCGGTTCTGTCATTTTCGCCCCTGCGGAAATGTGGGCGCGGAGGCGAGTCCACAGAAGCGGACTGAGGAGCGCAGGAGCGCTTGGCATCGCAGAAGCGGAACATTTTCCGCTGAAGCGGCATCGCTGGTGCGAGCCAGTGATCGCAGAAGCGGACGAGAAGAAAATGGGAATGTCCGCAGAAGCGGACACTTGACCGCCTGGGCGAGTCCGCAGGAGCGGACTCTGGTGCGCAGAAGCGGATGTCTTCGCAGAAGCGGAGGTTTAATCGCGGAAGCGGACGCGCATAAGCGGTCCTTTTCTCGCAGAAGCGGAATTGGCCGGCTAGGCCTGGAATCGCTGAAGCGACCCTTTGGTCGCGGATACGGACTCGTAGGAGCGGAAATTTCTCCGCAGAAGCGGAAATCGCTGTATGTTAAGTGTATCAGAAGTTAGAAAAATTTCAGAACATTTCACACATTTGGGTCTCGGCTTTAGAGGCGATTTGGGCGATTTTGAAGAGAAATTCAAGGGAAATCATCAGGTAGTCAACTATGGACTTAAACTATGATTAGTATTGATAATATTATGCAATTGTATCATGAAAATGGAGGAATTTGGGGTAATTTATGGAGGATTTAGCCCTAGGCTTGAACTTTAGAAAATCAAGGTTTTGAATGGGCAAATGGAGTCCGAATTTGGTAAAATTGATATGCTTAGACTCGTATTGAGATGAGGGTTCCGAATATGTGACTTTCGTGATTTTTCGATAAGCGTACCGAAAGTCGGGTTTTGACAACTTTGGGAATTTTGATGTAAATTGAGTTGTATTGATTGGGTGTAGTCCCATTGGCCTAATTTGTTGTATTTCTACTGCATTGGATCAGATTCTACGCGTGCGGAGCTTGATTCTCGTGGCAAGGGCATTGCGGAATAGTCGTCGCGCTGTATTGAGGTGAGTAATAGATGTGGGTGATGACCAGCGGGTTCGAAACCCCGGTATACCACTTTGTGACGCTGTATAGCGGCGAGACACGCACACTCTTGAGAGTGCGGGGTCGATCATGAACTGGAGACTATATATTAGTCCGACCTGTTGATACTGTATTATTGGCTATTCTCGAGCCGTCGAACCTCCTTCTCGGATGGTTGCATATATATATATTGTGATAATGGCCACTCTTGAGCCGAGGAACCCCCTTCTTGGGCGGTTGAGTATACTTGTGGGCCGTGAACCAGTTATTGGATCCCGCGAGGATCATTATCATTGTCTTATCATATAGACATGCTAGTTTACTACTAGTCCGCAGCTATTTCTGTTATTATGCTAATTCCAATCTCTGGAACTTGATATTACTTTTTTCCAACTGAAAAATGATAAAAAGAGTTTTCAAAAACTACTTTTGAGCCTGCGAGGCTGTATCTGCATATTAGCTGACTAGTAGTGGATCGGGCTGCGCGCCGCGGCGAGATATATGTTGGATCGGACTGCACGCCGCAGGAATATCTCTATGAGATGTGCTTGGGCTGTAGGAGCCCCTCCGGAGTCCGAACCCCCACAGTGAGCACGGGTACCCAAAAATTGGAGTCGGGCTACGCGCCGTAGCGGTCATATCATGCATTGCATTGCATTTAGCTACATCTGCTAGCTGTTATGCTATTTATTGGTATTTTGTTGGTACAGGTACAGTGAATATTGATTCTATGACAGGGTAGCTGATTATAGCTTTACATAGTGCTTTATTGCGGATTTCTTATCTGCGCTGTCTTACCCTTGTTTATTACCACTGAGTCTGGCAGTACTCATTTTACTCCCTGCACCTTGTGTGCAGATCCAAGTACCTCTCAGCAGTGATCCAGTAGCTGTGCGAGGCGACGTTTGTGGATATTCGAGGTAGCTGCAGAGTCCGCAGGACCCGATATTCCTTCTTACTGTCTTGATTTTGTATTGATTTTTTTTCTTTCCGCACTTGGTATCTTGTAAACCTTTATACACTCATGTTCAGTAGAGGCTCATGACTCTTGACCCTTCGGTCTATGGGAGTTAGTATATTTTGGGACTTGGTTTCCCCGCAGTTGGTATAAGTATTACTATTGTTTCATATTTTGAAATGCTTAAATGGGTGAAAGAGAGCTTCTAGCTCCGTTGTTGATATTGATTGGTCAGGCTGGCTTAGCAATGTGCTGGGCGCCATCACGACCGGATTTGGGGTCGTGATAAATTTTGAGGGAAAAATTTGAAAATCTTATTCCCAATTTCCTCCCGTCAATTCTTTTATTTACTATACTTTGGTACTCATTTTCAGATTCAAAATGCCTTCCAGCCGTTGGTGGACGGTTCTAGGGGGATCTATTGGCTTCTATTAGGGGTCTATTACTAAAGTACCCTCACTTGCTAAGGTTATTAATAATTAAGCCTTTTTATTGGGTATATTATATCCTTTGTTTTGTGCATTATTGCAGAAATACTAGGCCTGAATGTCTCATTTGTACCTATAGGCTATATTAAATCTACAATTATGCCATTTTCATTCCTTTTTATACCCCTGTTATTACCTAGTATTTACCCAACCTATCCAAGGTCTGGATCTACAGGTTTTTTGTATTATTTAACTGCTGGCCACTACTTATAAGTCATTTAAGACTTAGGCAGATTTTAACCTTGATTTCTTTCAATTTTGACCTCTTTTAAGAGGTAACCTTTTATTATTGCCTATTAAAATTGAATTGCTGGACTGGCCTGCTTATTACTTAGAGTTAAACCTTTTCAGCATTTAGCCAGTCCAGTATTTGGACTTAGCTTTGCAAAATTAGTCACTTTTATTATTTATAGAATAGCCATTTAGACTTAAGTTTAGGGAATTAAAGAGCTGGCCAGTTTCAGAATTAGCCACTCTTAAACTATTTCAATTGTAGCCATTTTTAGATCATTTTTCAATTTTAACCAATTAACATACTTTCAACATTATCCTTTTATCTAATTAACTATCTATTACAACTATAACCAATACCTCTAAAGTATAATAAGACTAATTGTAGTCTAAAACATGAATTTATCACAAATACAGCCTACCTATATCAATTTGCACACATAGCCATAATCAGGAATCATTTATCATTTAATCAAAACTCAGAGAGAAATTTGATAATGGTTGAATTTCAATTAAACAATTCACAACTCAGATTCAAGTATAGCATCATAAATTTAACATAAGGAAACATATCCAGAATACATTCATGTTTAGACTAACAAGAAACCCTCAAAAGGCTCGAGTATACTAGTCAAATGTAATAAACAGTATTTGACAACAGACTAGTGATAGCATGTTATTGGAAAAGAATATTAGAAGAGTATTAGAAGGTGAGCTAATAGAAACAGGAATCATAAAAGGTAAAATGGAGAGAAGTTGAAGAGAATCTAACATGCAAACTAGTTTTAACTAACAAAGAAACAAAAAATAACAAAAATCGTGCTAATCAACAGAAAATAGAAATAACCAGAGGAAAGGGGACTTAGCTTACAGGAACTGTCTCCTGAGCTTCCCCATTCTATTTTTCTTTTTCTCTTTCTTGTTTCTTTTCTTTTCTTTTTCCAGTTTTTAGACTTTAATACTTAAAGTCTTTATTTTTCGATCAAACTTGTTTTTTTTTGGTGTTTGGGCTGAGAAGAGTGTTAGCAAGACACAGGGGTGTGTTTTTGGGGTGGGGTGTTGTTTGGTGGTTTGCCGGAGTTAGGGTTCCGGCGGATTAAATTTGAAGATTCGAATGGTTCAATTGAGATTTGAAGGAAAATGGTTATGTGGGGCTAAAGATTCTTGCATGGTGGTTGTACGGTGTAAATATGGGAGGCTATCTCTTAGATTAGTGGTCACCGGACAAAAGTCCGGTGGCCGGAGTTTCAAGAACAGGGGATTTTTGGGGTTTCTTTGAGGTTTCAGGGTGGCTTAGGGTAAAGAAAGAAGGAAAGAAGGGTTTTGAGGTTGGGGGTGGCTGGAGATGGCCATGGAAGTTTGCCAGTCTTCATGGCCGGTGATGAAGAAGAAAGGGGATGAAGGAGACGAAGAAGAGGCGGCTAGGGTTTGCAAAGAATGAAATGGCTGGTCTCTGAAGAGACCAAGCCTTTTATACTCCTAACGTTTTGGCTGATCCTGGCCCTTGGATCACCCTTGATCAACGGCCAGGATCTAAGGGTTAAAAACGTTGCCGTTTGGTTTTAATTGGAGACGACTTGATCTCCGTTGGATCATTATAAATGGACGGTCGTGATTGGCTTGATGAAGTTGTGTCGTTTTATTTAATTTCAGAGATTCAAAATGAACCATCTGATTAAATACATGGACGGCCAGGATTGAGTATTATATCAAATTATGCCGGAATATTAAGTCTTTCTGGGCTAATGTGTATTGGGCTTGGACATTTGGCCCAATTTTTGTATTTTTGTATTTTTTTTATATTTCAGTTATTTTTTTTATTTTTCTTGTTGTATTTTGTTTCCTCTTTTATATTCTTTTTCAATTATCAATTCTCTTTTAATTTCCTATTTTTTCTAATTTTTCTGATATTTTTTGACATTGTTTTTGCTATTTTTCTTTAATTTCCGGTAGTATTTGTATTTTTTGTTGAATTTCTTTTAATTATTTTATTTTGTGAAATTTTATCATTAACCTATTTTTTAATTTTTCAATTTTCATTTCTAATTGTTCAATCACACAAATACACTTTATTTCAATCAAACATGTAATTGCAAACAAAAATATTATTTATTTTAATTTTGAAATTTTATTGCCTATGGAAAAAATCACGTGCTCACACGCAACACTCACTTGGCCTCCCAGCCCTTGCATGTTACGAAATGACTGCCCAAGACTTTTCATCTTACGGGACCATCTCTTCCTGTTCAAGATTACTGACAAGTTTCTCTTCCTCTGTCATGTCCATGAGCGAGGTGTAAGAATCTTATTGCCTGAAAGTGGGTTATGGCGAGTAATAATGAGTGTCCTGGACATGCAACACAGGTTCGCTGGAATATTTGTGTAAAGCAGCTGGTGGCGGTGCCACGTATACTGGAACGACCTGAGGTGGTGGTGGAGCTTGTTTAGACAAAGGTGGAGGTGCTTGTGATGTTGTAGCATAGTAATGTGGGTAAGTTGGATATGTGGAGGACGAGTTCAGAGTGGGTAGTTCAGGATTTGGGTTCGGAGGAGGAATGTATGCTGGGTTGGCTGGGTAGGAAGGCAAGGGTTGACCCCTAAACCAGGCCTGGTACATCTCTGACATCTTCTGTTTTAATTTGTACATCTTTTCTTGCATACTAGCTACGTCCATAACCTCTTCCTCTTGTACCGGATTTATAATAGTAGGCTCGATTTCCTGAGTTACTGCTTTGGTCATGACTTTTAAACGTGTGTTGTAGCTGTGATGTGCCAGAATGCCAGTTGCCAACTGAAAAGCTGATACTCATCAATAACAAAACTTGTTAATAGTTATCTCATAAGGCATAAACATTACAAGTTTCTAACATCACAATTTTTGCCTAGTCATTATGCGTCATCCCGACATTATTCCTCTTTGAACCACCATCTTTCTTTTTCACTTTTGTTTTCTTCATTTCATTGCTTTTCTGTTTATTTCTTTTTCTTGTTTTCCACTTTTTTTTTGTTTTTCGTTCCTACATGTTTGCCTATCGCCCAAGTAATTTGCATGTAAAAGAGAGAAAATAATGGTAACTTCTTTTGAATTTTCATTGATACTCAAAAATTGTTTACAAATGATGTTGTACTACAAATGCAATAAGAAAATATCAATACAAAATGCATGCCCTATGAATACATTAAATCTCCTAGTGCCCGCGAGACATCGTTCGGTCTTGCCGCGGGCCTATATGCTAATCCACTTTGGAGTTTGTCCAGGTCGGTCATTAATTGCTTTACAAAAAACATTACTGCTAATATGAATGTTGACTAATACATATCTTCGAACAACTGGCATTTCCTTGTGATGTACTGAGCAATGTTGACAATTCTTTCCCTAATAACCCCTTTTTCCTCAAGCAGCCTACAAATCTGTTCGGCACGAGCATCTAAGGTTTGCTGGTTCATCTTTTGTAGTTGTTGTAGCTCCAATTCTAACCGAGCCATAGCCATGCAGCAATGTTCTCTCTCTACTTCAAACTCTTTGGTTTCTTTGCTACTTTTGGCTTTGGTTGTAATGATCTTCTTCCTCAATCGGGCTACCTCAACATTATGTTAATCTTGTAACCGCTGAACCATTTGAATTCTTTCTTCAGCATTCCTGGCCAGTTGTTTTCGAACCCCGACTAATTCCTTTTTAGCTTTATCTAGATCAAAGCTATCATCATTCACTTTGCGCCGAAGATTTTCAATTAGTTTTTCATCTCGGGCAAGTCGAACTGGGTTTCGGCTGTTGTTTTCATCTTTGCAAATTGAGCCTTCAGGATTTCATTATCTTTCCTTAGCTGTTTCTTTTTACCCTTATCGGATGCTGCTTGTAAGCTGCTTTCGAATTTGAGGTCTCCAACAAGCTAATTCTGGCTCGGTACTCATTTTCTTTGGCCATCCAATCTTTTTGTTCCTTAGACTGCTCGGCCAACTCTTGAATGTGAGGCCTCTTCATCAGTCTCTCATGCTTAACATCTCAACGATACCATGCGGCATACCCTGTGGATACTTCTCCTCGACCTCGATTTCCCACATAAGTGTGTATTCTCAAGCATTGGCATTCATTCTAGATATGTTGAATCATTGCTTCCGGGAATTGCCCATCAGGACTGATTTTTATGGCTTGCAGTCTGAGGTTCCCATCTTTTGGTTTGACCTGATATCTCTCGAGTTTCCTTAATACCCGGTACGACGCATAAGGCTGGATGCTTTTAAGACCCATTATCAAAATATGCAACCCTTTTGTTGGCATGTATATCACCTCGTTGAGGGGCAACCATCCGTATGCCCAATCAATCTGGCTAGCAGTCAATGATCGCAAGTATCTGATCCAGCCTTTTGATCCTTCTGGCAAATTAGCTTCTTTCGTACTCATATAAAACTCTTCAATGCACATCTTTTCAGATGATCCGTAGCTCAAGAACTGAGGGTGACGACACAAATATTCAATCAACCACATCTGGAGAAGTAAATTGCATCCATCGAAGAAGTCATGTCCTGCTTTACAGGATGTAAGGGCACGAAAGATATCAGCCACTATCATCGGTGCCAGTGTGCTATTGTCTTGCACAAGGAGAGTACTGGCATTCTCGGCAACTCATATATCAATATTTCCATCTTTCCTCGAGAATATAATCAATCCCAAAAAGGCTACCATAAAGGCGAATATCCTATGTTCCTCCCACTTGACTCAGTTAGATTTACTGCAGAGTTTGTTCGTTGGGTCATTAAATCCCCCAATATGACCATATCTGTGGTAGATGAAACTCATGGTACAAAACCCGTGAGCCAAGTCTTCATTGTGAATGTTTCTGGCGATCTTTAGGGAATCGAGGAATCTATGCACTGAAATTGCCCTTGGAGCCACCGGATATTTGTCCTTTAGGGGAACCTTGCCTTTCCTGATGTAATAAGAAACTTCTTCTAATGTAGGAGTGAGCTCAAAATCTGAGAAGTGGAGCACATTATGTGCAGGATCCCAACAAGCAAGGAGGTCCCGAATAATATCATCCTGCGGTATTATGTCCATCAACCCACTAAGATCTTTCAGATATCTGTTGACCCAAACCTGTCCCTCTTGGCCTAAATCGTTCCACCATAACCGCAACTCCAAAGGGATTTTGTTCATTAGTGCAAAGGGTTCATTTTGTATTATGCTCATCCTGCACATTTATAAAAGGCGATTTTATTCAAAAAGGGAAAATATTTTTCAAAGACAATTTTTCATTATTTTGAAATAATTAGCCTTTCCGTGAAAAATTCAAGTCTATTATTTTAAAAATGAACAGAAATGACTTCAAAGCGGCCATTTTTGCAAAACAGCCTTCCAGCGTCCTTTCAGAACATTCGGCTATTTTCAAAAATAACATCACTTCGATTTATTGAAAGTTAGACATTTTTTTGGTCATTTTCTTAAAAGGGGTGGTTGGACCCATCAAGGGTTGCCTATGTATCTCACCTAGTGGCGAGAATTAAACCTGCGTAGTTCGGTCAGATTATTTTGTGACCAATTATTTCAACAGAATTGTTTCACCTATTTTCAAACTTCTTTTCAAATTTTCGACAGCGTTTCGTCAACATTTCGTTATTTTCTATTCTAAAATTCTCTTTCTTTTGTTTTTCAGGAATTTAGCTGGTCCGCATAATAATCTAGGACAAATAAATGCAACATATAATATGCTCGGTCTTTGATTACCGGGTCACCTGTCCTAGACGGACCCAACCCCTGTGTTGAGTCCCCTAAGTCAGATATGATGCAAATAATCGGCCTAAATCTAGGCTCAATATCCTGATGTTTTCATAGTGCTAGACTGTGTACCCGAGTGGACGACTCAGATCGAGGAGGGGGCTACGTACCAGAGACCTGCGGGGTCGTCCGGCTTTGTAACTTATGCGGCCTCTATATCTTATTATGGTATGACACTAACAGAAAAGGGAGTCTCAACCAGTAAGCACATCCCCGAAGGTGAGAAGAGAAGGGTTTTCAGCACAATTTTATATATACAATTCACGTAATAGCAAAGCGGTAAACATGTAGCACATTGATCAAAGCATATAGTGAAATCAAATAATATCAAGAACGACAATTCAATCGAGCTCGAATTCTTAAAACCTAAACCGAGGTTCTGTGTTGCTTATCCCCAGCAGAGCCGCCAGAGCTTTCACACCTCCCTTTTTACTAATTTTTCCGAAGAATAAAGTATACCCCGTTTATTACTAATACACCCCGAAATAGGATATAATAATAATAACAGGAAAGGAGTTTTTCCACTTTAAGGACAATCGAAACGAGATTTAATTAGATTTCAGAGTCGCCACTTGGGAAGATAATAGTGTCCCAAGTCACCAGTTTAATCTCGAATCCGAGGAATATTGACTCTGTTTTAACAGTCCACAAAATTAGAAATCCGAATAAGAAATTTTGTTAAACCGGGAGAAGGTATTAGGCACTCCCGAATTCCGTGGTTTTAGCACGGTCGCTCAACTGTCGTTTTTGACTTATTTGGTTTTTTATATGCTTTTATAAATGTGAATGTTTCGTTTTGATATTTTAACGACTTGCGACATTGCGAAGACGCATTTCGAGTCACACTGCAACCAGTACGCCTTTGACTTTAATACGTCTCAGCTTCGCCGGGATTTAAGATTTGAGTCACATAAATATGCACTCGTATTTAGGAATGTATATTTTAATCGTGCCTATAATGTCTACGCCTTAATATCTTTAGGAAAGACCGTGAAATTTGCTAAACGGTCGTCCCGAATCTAATATTCTTATTAAAGTTCATATGGGGGCCCCGCGTGTTTTCATTTTATACGGGGCTCATTCCGTTATTTTATAAGTCCAAATCTATCAAATAGTATATTTGTTATTTTTGTTTTTTCTCCTAATCATATTACAGTTTTTGTTTTTTTTAGCATCTATTGTTATTATTATATCTAGGCCAACTATTTGTTACTAGACCTGGACTTCTGACTGTATTAACAGTCCATTATGTACAATTGGGCTTCTGAAACCCAGTATATACAAGTGTCTTTATTCAGAGGCACAGAAGAGAACTCAATTGAATCTGGGCCTGTGTTTTCTTTCAGGCCCAGAACAGATAGATAAAATATAGAGCAGAATTGAAATTTCATGAAAATTAAACAGACATTCGTTAGACAATAGAATAGATCAACGAAATTCATTTTTCATTTCATAAAGTTCTGGAATACATGTTTATCAATACTAATTGTGAACTCTAATCACTAATTAAACATTAACAGGACTTAAGTAATAATACTTTTATTTCAAGTACTTAAACAGTGATGATAATACTAACAGAATAGGTTTGGACTATTATTAATTACAGGATTCTAACCTATATTATTGTAAGTTATTGTTAAACGAGTTTGAATGACAAAACAGTTTTAACTCATCTACTCATTTCCTTCTATGGACTAATCATCAAGTTCTAATTAGCGAGGTTAGTTGATTACCATTTCATATGTTATACCAGTTTTACTAGGCGAATTAGATACATATGTTAACCTGTTTTCAACCTAAGACTAATGATAACTGTATTTACTTATATACTACTACTACTACACTATCTACTTATTTTGTTTCGACTGCATACAAGTGTTAATTATTACAAACATCCTAATAAATTACAGGAATTCTAAGACATGATAATTATAAAGCTAAAAGGAAAAAAAATAACAGAAGAATCATCCAAATATCTCATGAGATTCTCATTTCTTCAATCAATTTGTAATTACATCTCCAGAAAAAAGAGAGTGTACCTGATTCAACAAAATAATCTTATGAGTCTAGGTTGGGGATGAAGAATAATCAACAGAGATAACAGCAATAGAGCAGCAATAGAATAACAGACAAAGCAGCAAGTAGAGCAGCAAATCCAACAGTCCGGCAAATCAACAAGTGGAATTGAAGAGCTCAAATAGAATCCATCAAAGTTGAAGAACAATAAACTCTAATAGAACTCCAGATTTCCTTAGAACCTTTTGAGATATTCGAACTCTAACCCCAAGTTATAACCCTTTTTAATTGCGGAATCTAAAACCTAGACATGTTCAACCCTTTTTCTTAATTTTAAAATCTGGACCCTTTTTCAGGCTAATTGACAGTCTATTTATAGACTGGTTTTAGGTGAAATTTTGAGGGGGAAATTCAAATAACTTATTTCTAATCCCCTCCCCTTTATTTTTCAATGATTTAGAGTTTAATTTCCTAAGTTATATGTCGAAATTCCTTCCAGCCCTTGTTGGAAGGTTCTAGGTAGTTCTTCTATGTTCTATTGGGGGTGTTTTATTAGGCTGCCCTCACTTTCTAAGTGTTATTTCAATTCTGCCTTTTTATTATGCCTATCTTACCCTTTATTTTGTAGGTAATTACAAGAATACAAGGTAGTAAAGTCTTTTCTATCCCCATAGGCTCTATTAAATCATCAATAATGCCATTTATTGTTCCTATTATACCCCTATTATTGTTCTTTATTTACCCGACCTACTAAGGTCTATGCAGACTAGGTTTAATGCCTTATTTAACTAATAGCCACTGTCTTATAACTATTTAAAACTTAGCTAGATTTAAACCCAAATCCCTTGCAATTTTAGCCCCTTTTAACATACCCAAGCTTAGTCAAAATATAGCCCCTTATGAATACTAATGTAATGACCCGGCCGGTTATTTTTGAAATTTACGCCTCGGTCCCTAATTTAATTGTTCCACTAAGTTCATTTCTGCTATTGTGGTTTGTCGGGAGGGTCGGTTATGGAATTTGGAGTGTTTTGGGAGACTTACTCCCTAAATGGGAGCTTTATAGTTGGAAAATGGCCCATAGTCGGAATAGTGTTAAGACGACCTCGGAACGGAAATCCGATGGTTCCATTAGCTCCGTTAGGTGATTTCGGGGTTGGGAGCGCGTTCGGAATGTATTTTGGAGGTCCGTAGCTCAATTAGGCTTGAAATGCCAAAGTTTGAAATTTTGGCGAATCCGAACGATAGGTGAGATTTTGATCCGGGGGTCGGAATGGAATTCCGACAATGTCTGTAGCTTCGTTATGTGATTTTGGATATGTCTGCAAGTTTTCAGGTCATTCAGACGTCGTTTGGTCGGGTTTTTGATCGAATGTTGATTTCAGAAGTTTAGATGAAAACTTAGGCTTGAATTCTCTCTAATTTGATGTTTTCTGTGTTTAAGGACATGTTTTTATGTTTGGAACAAGTTAGTATCGTGTTTTGGAGTATGTTGGTGGTTTTCGTTGGGGTCCCGGGGACCCCGGGATGAATTCGGACCACCATTCGGACATTTTGGAACCTTAGAAATTGCAGAAAAATGCAGCAGCTGTGCAGCAAGGCATTGGCCTTTGCGTTCGCGAGGCCAGAGCCGCGTTTGCGAAGGTCTGGGCTAGATGGTCATCGCGTTTGTGTGACGACCCGCCCGTCGTCACGAGAATTACCACCCCGTTATGTTGTAAATACATGTTTTATGATTTTATATCAGTGTTAGAGTCTATCGGGTGAGTTAGGAGTCATTGGGATTGGAAATGAGGCATATAGCCTTTGTGAAGGAAACTTGAATAAGGAAAGTCAACCCGGAGTTGACTATTTAGCTAGAGGGCTCGGAATCGGATTCTGATGATTCGGTTAGTTTCGGAAGGTGATTTGTGACTTAGGGGAGCGATCGGAATTGAATTTGGAGGCCCGGTGTAGAAATAGGCTTGAATTGGCTAAGGTTGAATTTTGGCGAAATCCGAACGGTAGGTGACATTTTGATCCGGGAGTCGGAATGGAATTCCGACAGTTGCAGTAGCTCCGTTAGGTGATTTTGGATGTGCATGCAAAATTTCAGGTCATTCGGACGTCGTTTGGTCGGGTTTTTGATTGAATGTGTAGTTCGGAATGTTTTAAGGAATTTAGGCTTGAATTTGATGTGAATTATGGGTTTTGATGTTGTTAGACGTGTTTTGAGGATTTGAGCAAGTTTGAATAAGGTGTTAGGATGGGTTGGTGTGTTTGGATGGGGTCCCAGGGGCCTCGGGGTGTTTTCGGGTGGTTAAACGGAAGAAAATCATAGAAATTGCAGGTTGGGATTCTGTTTCTGTTGTTTCCGCTCCTGCGGAATTTTGGACGCAGGAGCGAGTCCGCAGAAGCGGACGAGGGGTGCAAGAGCGCTTGGTTACGCAGAAGCGGAAATCATTCCGCTGAAGCGGCATCGCTGGTGCGAGCCAGTGATCGCAGAGCGAAATTTGCCAAGAGATGGGAATTCCGCAGAAGCGGAAGGTCGACCGCATAGGCGAGTCCGCGGAAGCGGACACTTGATCGGAGAGGCGGAAAGGATCGCAGAAGCGGGCTGAATTTCCGCAGAAGCGGATGCGTAGGAGCGGTCCTTGGATCACTGGTGCGGAAATGGCCAAAAGGGCCTGGGTTCGCAGAAGCGACCAAAAGGTCGCAGAAGCGGTTCCGCAGGGGCGGAATTTTATCCGCAGAAGCGAAAATCGCTGTAAGTTAAGTGTATCAGAAGTTAGAAAAAATTTCAGAACATTTCACACATTTGGGTCTCGGCTTTAGAGGCAATTTGGGCGATTATGAAGAGAAATTCAAGGGAAACCATCGAGGTAATCAACTATGGACTTAAACTATGATTAGTATTGATAATATTATGCAATTATATCATGAAAATGGAGGAATTTGGGGTAATTTATGGAGGATTTAGCCCTAGGCTTGAACTTTAGAAAATCAAGGTTTTGAATGGGCAAATGGAGTCCGAATTTGGTAAAATTGATATGCTTAGACTCGTATTGAGATGAGGGTTCCGAATATGTGACTTTCGTGATGTTTCGATAAGCGTATCGAAAGTCGGGTTTTGACAACTTTGGGAATTTTGATGTAAATTGAGTTATATTGATTGGGTGTCGTCCCATTGGCCTAATTTGTTGTGTTTCTACTGTATTTGATCAGATTCTACGCGTGCGGAGCTTGATTCTCGTGGCAAGGGCATTGCGGAGTAGTCGTCGCGCTGTATTGAGGTGAGTAATAGATGTGGGTGATGACCAGCGGGTTTGAAACCCCGGTATACCACTTTGTGACGTTGTATAGCGGCGAGACACGCACACTCTTGAGAGTGCGGGGTCGATCATGAACTGGAGACTATATATTAGTCCGACCTGTTGATACCGTATTATTGGCTATTCTCGAGCCGTCGAACCTCCTTCTCGGATGGTTGCATATATATATATATATTGTGATAATGGCCACTCTTGAGCCGTTGAACCCCCTTCTTGGGCGGTTTGAGTATACATGTGGGCCGTGAGCCGGTTATTGGATCCCGCGAGGATCGTTATCATTGTCTTATCATATAGACATGCTAGTTTACTACTAGTCCGCAACTATTTTTGTTATTATGCTAATTCCAATCTCTGGAACTTGATATTACTGTTTTCCAACTGAAAAATGATAAAAGAGTTTTCAAAAACTACTTTTGAGCCTGCGAGGCTGTATCTGCATATTAGCTGACTAGTAGTGGATCGGGCTGCGCGCCGCAGCGAGATATATGTTGGATCGGACTGCACGCCGCAGAAAATCTCTATGAGATGTGCTTGGGCTGTAGGAGCCCCTCCGGAGTCTGAACCCCCACAGTGAGCACGGGTACCCAAAATTGGAGTCGGGCTACGCGCCGTAGCGGTCATATCATGCATTGCGTTGCATTTAGCTACATTTGCTAGCTGTTATGCTATTTATTGGTATTTGTTGGTACAGGTACAGTGAAGATTGATTCTATGACATGGTAGCTGATTATAGCTTTACATAGTGCTTTATTCCGGATTTCTTATATGCGTTGTCTTACCCTTGTTTATTACCACTGAGTCTGGCAGTACTCATTTTACTCCCTGCACCTTGTGTGCAGATCCAGGTACCTCTCAGCAGTGATCCGATAGCTGTGCGAGGCGACATCTGTGGGATATACGAGGTAGCTGCAGAGTCCGCAGGACCCGATATTCCTTCTTACCGTCTCTTGATTTGTATTGACTTTTCTTTCCGCATTTGGTATCTTGTAAACCTTTATACACTCATGTTCAGTAGAGGCTCATGACTCTTGACCCTTGGTCTATGGGAGTTGATGTATTATGGGACTTGGTTCCCCGTTTTCGTTATATGTATCAATGTTATTTCGTAAATTAAAATGTTTAAATGGTCTAAAGAGAGCTTCTAGCTCCGTTGTTCATATTGATTGGTCGGGCTGGCTTAGCAATGTGCTGGGCGCCATCACGACCGGATTTGGGGTCGTGACAAGTTGGTATCAGAGCCTAGGTTTACTAGGCCTCATGAGTCTTGAGCCGGTTAGTAGAGTCTTGTGGATCGGTACGGGGACGCCCGTACTTATCCTCGGGAGGCTGCGAACCTTTAGGAAAACTCCACTTTTCTTGAACTCTGTCGTGCGATCTTGTTGTTTTGAGAACTGAACTTCTATATTCTATTCTCTCGCGGATGGCGAGAACGCGAGCATCAAGACGAGGTGGACGACCTCCGTTGACACCTGTTAGAGGCCGTGGGCGCGGTCGTGCTAGAGTTAGAGGTAGGGCGGCCGAGGCAGTACCAGCTGACCCGCCTGTTGTACCAGTTCAGGAGCAGCCCCCGGTGGTTGAAGCTCCAGCAGTCCCAGTTCAGGGCCGGACTATATCTATTGCTATCCCTGGTCTTCAGGAGACTCTTGCTCGGATATTATCGGTGTGTTCCGGTTTGGCTCGGTAGTTTCAGCTACCGCTACCGTAGCGACATCTCGGTCGGGGGGTGGTCGGCGGACCCCTGCAGCTCGCACACCCGACCCGGTTGTTCGGGGACTTCGGACACCGAGGCGGTCCCCGCTCGGTGGTTGCACCGGTTATTCCTCCACTTCTGTGGCTCCAGCCTCCAGAGCATATGGTTCGAGGTTATGCCCGATGACGAGCAGCCTCGTCTTGAGAGATTTGGTAGACTTCAGCCACCCCATTTCAGTGGCGTTGAGGGCGAGGATGCCCGGGGTTTCTTGGATAAGTGTCAGAAGATGCTGCGTACGGCTGGTATTCTCGAGTCCAGCGGAGTTTCATTTACTACATTTCAGTTCACTGGTCCCGCATTTGATTGGTGGGAGGAGTTTGAGAGGCGTAGGCCCGCAAGAGCAACACCTCTCACATGGCAGCAGTTCTCTACTCTCTTTCTAGAGAAATATGTACCTCGGTCTCGTCGCGAGGAGCTACGTCGCCGGTTCGAGTGGTTGATTCAGGGCGACATGTCTGTGACTCAGTATGAGCTTAGATTCACTCAGTTGGCTAGGCATGCCACATGGATGATCCCCACTGATAGGGAGAGGATCAGGAGGTTCATTGATGGCCTCAACTACTCTATCCGTATTCTTATGACCAGCGAGCAAGTTCTGTCATCATCGTTTGAGCAGGTAGCTGATATGGCACGCTCAATTGAGGCGGATCGTCGCCGAGAGAGAGAGGAGCGGGAGGCCAAGAGGCCTCGCGGTTCTGGCAGTTTCAGCGGTGCTCCATCTAGAGGGCATTCCCAGCAGAGCCGAGGTCGCTCATCTAGACCTTCTCATTCAGGCCGCCCAGGAGCAGAGCGGAGGTTCTTATGGTCGTGGTCGACAGGGGTTTCAGCAGGGTCAGTCATCGCTTGGTGCCCTCCCAGCCCAGAGTGCAGCACCTACTTCTCCAGCACCAGGTGCATGTTATGAATGTGGTGAGTTTGGCCACATGAGGAGACATTGCCCTCGACTACGTAGGGGCAGGACTCGGCAGAGGGATCAGCCCTCCTCTTCAGCACCATCTCAGTCTAGTAGAGGTGGAGGTCAGTCTTCTCGTGGTCGCCCCAGGGGCGAGGAGAGATCTGGTGGAGGCCAGGCACGGTTCTATGCACTTCCCGACAGGCGTGATGCAGTTGCCTCCGATGCTGTGATTATAGCTATCATTTCTGTCTGTCACAGAGATGCCTCTGTTCTATTTGATCCAGGGTCCACATATTCTTACGTGTCCTCTTATTTTTCACATTATTTGGGTGCGACTCGTGGTAGTCTTGATTTGCCTGTTCATGTATCCACCCACGTGGGTGATACGATCGTTGTGGATCATGTCTATAGATCCTGTGTTATATCTATTGGGGGTCTGGAGACCCAGCAGATTTGTTATTGTTGGGTATGGTGGACTTTGATGTTATATTGGGTATGGACTGGTTGTCTCCGTACCATGCTATATTGAACTGTCATGCTAAGACAGTTACGTTGGCCATTCCTGGTATTTCTCGGATTGAGTGGCGGGGTTCGACCGATTTCGTCCCCAGCCGTGTTATTTCATTCCTAAAAGCTCAGAAGATGATTGAAAAAGGGTGTTTATCGTACTTAGCTTGTGTGAGAGATGTGGGAGCTGAGTCTCCTAGCATTGATTCTGTACCTGTTGTGATATTGATTTTGGCATTGACTTGGTGCCGGGCACTCAGCCTATATCCATTCCTCTTTATTGAATGGCACCAGCCGAGTTGAAAGAACTAAAAGAGCAGCTTCAAGAGCTTCTGGATAAGGGTTTCATCCGTCCTAGTGTGTCTCCGTGGGGTGCGCCGGTATTATTTGTTAAAAAGAAAGATGGTTCCATGCGAATGTGTATTGATTATAGGCAATTGAACAAAGTGACAGTGAAGAATAAGTACCATCTACCGCGCATAGATGATTTGTTTGATCAGTTACAGGGTGCGAGGGTGTTTTCTAAGATCGATCTTCGTTCGAGCTATCATCAGTTGAAGATCAGAGACTCAGATATTATGAAGACTGCATTCAGGACCCGATATGGTCATTATGAGTTTCTTGTGATGTCGTTTGGGCTGACCAACGCCCCAGCAACATTTATGCATCTGATGAAGAGTGTGTTCAGGCCTTATTTGGATTCATTTGTGATTGTGTTCATTGATGACATTCTAGTCTACTCCCGTAGTCAGGAGGAGCATGCTCAACATTTGAGTATTGTGTTGGAGAGATTGAGGGAGGAGAAGCTATATGCTAAATTCTCCAAGTGCGAGTTTTGGCTCGAGTCCGTAGCATTTCTGGGGCATGTGGTGTCTCAGGTTGATCAGAAAAAGATAGAGGCGGTGCACAGTTGGCCTAGACCGACCTCAGCTACAGAGATCGGGAGTTTTCTTGGTTTGGCGGGATATTATCGCCGGTTTGTTCAGGGATTTTCATCCATTGCTTCTTCATTGACTAAATTGACCCAGAAGGGTGCACCATTCGTGTGGTCGGATGAGTGCGAGGAGAGCTTTCGGAAGCTCAAGACAGCTTTGACCACAGCTCCAGTGTTAGTATTGCCATCAGCTTCAGGTTCATATACCGTTTATTGTGATGCCTCGAGAGATTGTTCAGTTGCATGGAGTCCCAGTGTCTATCATATCCGACAGGGGTACTCAGTTCACTTCTTAGTTTTGGAGAGCATTTCAGCGAGAGATGGGTACGCGGGTTGAGTTGAGTACAACATTTCACCCCCAGACAGACGGACAGTCTGAGCGCACTATTCAGATCTTGGAGGATATGTTGCGAGCTTGTGTGATTGATTTTGGTGGTTCGTGGGATGAGTTCCTACCACTTGCTGAGTTTGCCTACAACAACAGTTATCAGTCGAGTATTCGGATGGCCCCGTATGAGGCATTGTATGGCAGGCGGTGTAGATCCCCCGTGGGATGGTTTGAGCCTGGTGAGGTTAGATTGATAGGGACTGAGTTAGTCCAGGATGCTCTAGATAGAGCAAAGTTGATCCAGGAGAGGCTTCGTACAGCACAGTCTCGTCAGAAGAGTTATGCGGACCGTAGAGTTCGAGAGTTGTCTTTCATGGTTGGTGACAGAGTATTGTTGAAGATTTCACCTATGAAGGGTGTCATGAGGTTTGGGAAGAAAGGAAAGTTGAGTCCCGGGTACATTGGTCCTTTTGAGATACTTAGGAGAGTTGGAGAGGTGGCATATGAGTTGGCCTTGCCGCCCAGCTTATCCAGCGTTCATCCAGTATTCCATGTGTCTATGCTCCGGAAGTACATTGGAGATCCGTCTCATGTATTAGACTTCAGCACCATTCAGCTTGATGGTGATCTATCCTATGATGTGGAGCCTATTTCCATTTTGGGACGTCAGGTGAGAAAATTGAGGTCTAAGGAGATTGCATCAGTTAAGGTTCAGTGGAGAGGTCGACCCGTGGAGGAGGCCACTTGGGAGGTCGAGCGGGAGATACGGAGCAGATATCCTCACTTGTTTGAGACTTCAGGTATGTTTCTTGACCCGCTCGAGGACGAACGTTTGCTTAAGAGGGGAGAATGTGACGACCCGGCCCGTCGTCACGAGAATTACCACCCCGTTATGTTGTAAATGCATGTTTTATGATTTTATATCAGTGTTAGAGTCTATCGGGTGAGTTAAGAGTGATTGGGATTGGAAATGAGGCATATAGCCTTTGTGAAGGAAACTTGAATAAGGAAAGTCAACCCGGAGTTGACTATTTAGCTAGAGGGCTCGGAATCGGATTCTGATGATTCGGTTAGTTCCGGAAGGTGATTTGTGACTTAGGGGAGCGATCGGAATTGAATTTGGAGGCCCGGTGTAGAAATAGGCTTGAATTGGCTAAGGTTGAATTTTGGCGAAATCCGAACGGTAGGTGACATTTTGATCCGGGAGTCGGAATGGAATTATGACAGTTGCAGTAGCTCCGTTAGGTGATTTTGGATGTGCCTGCATAATTTCAGGTCATTCGGACGTCGTTTGGTCGGGTTTTTGATTGAATGTGTAATTCGGAATGTTTTAAGGAATTTAGGCTTGAATTCGATGCGAATTATGGGTTTTGATGTTGTTAGACGTGTTTTGAGGATTTGAGAAAGTTTGAATAAGGTGTTAGGATGGGTTGGTGTGTTTGGATGGGGTCCCGGGGGCCTCGGGGTGTTTTCGGGTGGCTAAACGGGAGAAATTGTGGAAAAAAAAATTGCAGGTTGGGATTCTGTTTCTGTTGTTTCCGCTCCTGCGGAATTGGGGGCGCAGGAGCGAGTCCGCGAAGCGGACGAGGGGCGCAGGAGCACTTGGTTACGCAGAAGCGGAAATCATTCCGCTGAAGCGGCGTCGCAGGAGCGTAGTGTAGATCGCAGAAGCGAAATTTTCCAAGAGATGGGAATTCCGCAGAAGCGGAAGGTCGACCGCATAGGCGAGTCCGCAGAAGCGGACACTTGATCGCAGAGGCGGAAAGGACCGCAGAAGCGGGCTGAATTTCCGCAGAAGCGGATGCGTAGGAGCGGTCCTTGGATCACTGGTGCGGAAATGGCCAAAAGGGCCTGGGTTCGCAGAAGCGACCAAAAGGTCGCAGAAGCGGTTCCGCAGGGGCGGAATTTTATCCGCAGAAGCGAAAATCGCTGTAAGTTAAGTGTATCAGAAGTTAGAAAAAATTTCAGAACATTTCACACATTTGGGTCTCGGCTTTAGAGGCAATTTGGGCGATTATGAAGAGAAATTCAAGGGAAATCCATCGGGTAATCAACTATGGACTTAAACTATGATTAGTATTGATAATATTATGCAATTATATCATGAAAATGGAGGAATTTGGGGTAATTTATGGAGGATTTAGCCCTAGGCTTGAACTTTAGAAAATCAAGGTTTTGAATGGGCAAATGGAGTGCGAATTTGGTAAAATTGATATGCTTAGACTCGTATTGAGATGAGGGTTCCGAATATGTGACTTTCGTGATGTTTCGATAAGCGTACCGAAAGTCGGGTTTTGACAACTTTGGGAATTTTGATGTAAATTGAGTTATATTGATTGGGTGTCGTCCCATTGGCCTAATTTGTTGTGTTTCTACTGTATTTGATCGGATTCTACGCGTGCGGAGCTTGATTCTCGTGGCAAGGGCATTGCGGAGTAGTCGTCGCGCCGTATTGAGGTGAGTAATAGATGTGGGTGATGACCAGCGGGTTCGAAACCCCGGTATACCACTTTGTGACGTTGTATAGCGGCGAGACACGCACACTCTTGAGAGTGCGGGGTCGATCATGAACTGGAGACTATATATTAGTCCGACCTGTTGATACTGTATTATTGGCTATTCTCGAGCCGTCGAACCTCCTTCTCGGATGGTTGCATATATATATATTGTGATAATGGCCACTCTTGAGCCGAGGAACCCCTTCTTGGGCGGTTGAGTATACATGTGGGCCGTGAGCCAGTTATTGGATCCCGCGAGGATCGTTATCATTGTCTTATCATATAGACATGCTAGTTTACTACTAGTCCGCAGCTATTTTTGTTATTATGCTAATTCCAATCTCTCGAACTTGATATTACTGTTTTCCAACTGAAAAATGATAAAAGAGTTTTCAAAAACTACTTTTGAGCCTGCGAGGCTGTATCTGCATATTAGCCGACTAGTAGTGGATCGGGCTGCGCGCCGCAGCGAGATATATGTTGGATCGGACTGCACGCCGCAGGAATATCTCTATGAGATGTGCTTGGGCTGTAGGAGCCCCTCCGGAGTCTGAACCCCCACAGTGAGCACGGGTACCCAAAATTAGAGTCGGGCTACGCGCCGTAGCGGTCATATCATGCATTGCATTGCATTTAGCTACATCTGCTAGCTGTTATGCTATTTATTGGTATTTGTTGGTACAGGTACAGTGAAGATTGATTCTATGACAGGGTAGCCGATTATAGCTTTACATAGTGCTTTATTGCGGATTTCTTATCTGCGCTGTCTTACCCTTGTTTATTACCACTGAGTCTGGCAGTACTCATTTTACTCCCTGCACCTTGTGTGCAGATCCAGGTACCTCTCAGCAGTGATCCAGTAGCTGTGCGAGGCGACATCTGTGGGATATACGAGGTAGCTGCAGAGTCCGCAGGACCCGATATTCCTTCTTACCGTCTCTTGATTTGTATTGACTTTTCTTTCCGCATTTGGTATCTTGTAAACCTTTATACACTCATGTTCAGTAGAGGCTCATGACTCTTGACCCTTGGTCTATGGGAGTTGATGTATTATGGGACTTGGTTCCCCGTTTTCGTTATATGTATCAATGTTATTTCGTAAATTAAAATGTTTAAATGGGCTAAAGAGATCTTCTAGCTCCGTTGTTCATATTGATTGGTCAGGCTGGCTTAGCAATGTGCTGGGCGCCATTACGACCAGATTTGGGGTCATGACAGTTTGTGATGAAGGATGCCGCGTTCGCATAGGTGAGGTTTGAGAAGCATTGCGTTCGCGATGGGCTGGTCGCGTTCGCGTAGTTCAAATTTTGGATGATGAGGATTTCTTCAACCTGGACGCGTGAAAGGCATCGCATTCAGGAAGGGTCGGTTTGGCAAGGCATCGCGGACGCGTGAAAATGCGTCGCATTCGCGAAGGGGCGGTTTGGTAGAACATCGCGGACGCGTGAGGGAGAACACGAATGCAAAAGGTTAACTTCTAGTCAGAAATATTAAAACCAGAACAGTTCATTCCGCGACCCATTTACACAAAACCTCCATTTTTGAGTCCTAAGAGAAGGTATTGACGGGAAATCGCTGGGATATCATCGGGTAATCATCGAGGGTAAGTTTCTTCGCCTAATTTCATTATTTTACCATGGAATGCTTGATTATTTCACTGTTAATGGAGGATTAATGGGGCGTTTTAGCCCTAGGCCTAAATTATAGAGAATCATTGATTTGAATGGGCAAACAGAGTCCGATTTTGATAAATTTTATATGCATGGACTCGTGTTGAGATAAGGATCCCGAATATATAACTTTCGTAATTTTTCAAGAAGCGTACCAAAAGTCGGGTTTTGGCAACTTGTGGTTTTTGGTGTATTTTGAATTGTTTCGATTGGGTAATGCCCAATTGGCCTATTTTGATATAATTCTATTGATTTTTATTAGATACTACACCTGTGGAGGCCAACATTCGCGTCAAGAGAGTTGTCTCTTAGCGGTTTTGTACCAGAGTCTCGGTAAGTGGCTTGTCTAACCTCGTGTGGGGGAACCTTTACCCCTAGGATATTATGTGATAGTTGAAAAGCCTTGTACGTGAGGTGACGGGCGTGTACATGTGCTGGTTGTTGTAACTCACTTTGCTTGAATTATCCAATTTGTGATATTTCTGTTCTTAGTTGATTAAATTGCGACTTTTACCTGATATTCGTTAGGAAAAGCATGATTAGATAGGATTTATCTGTGTAATTGCCTAATTGTCTTACTTGAACTTCTTGATAATTGTTGGCACTAGTTTTTGGTGAAGTTGTAGTTAAGCATATTATATTTTCTATGTGCGTTTCTTTATATTGTTGTGTTGGTGGACTGCGGGTTCGATTTCCGGAGATCCCAGGGTTGTGGGTTCGATTCCCAGAGACCCGGAGTGGTATTGTTTGTGGACTGCGGGTTCGATTCCCGGAGATCTAAGGGCTGCGGGTTCGATTCCCGGAGACCCGGAGTTTATTGATATATTATTGAGATATGGATTGCGGGTTCGATTCCCGAAGATCCTGAGATCATTGAGACACATCCTGAGGTATTGAGACACGGGTTGCGGGTTCGATTCCCGAAGACCCAGAGATACTGTTATTGGGACTGCGGGTTAAATTCTTGTAGCTCCTAGATTGTTGATTATAGAGTGGCACTGTGGGTTCAATTCCCACAGGTCATGGACTTACTGGTTTGAGTTTATGTTGTGTTGGTTACCTGTAGTTAGCTAATCGTAGTCGGTTGTAGTAACTACTTTATTGTTGTTATTTCGGATTCATTCTCACGTATTCCATCTTATTATTATTATTTTGATCATTATGTTATTGTTCTCTCGGTAGGGCCCTGACCTTCCTCGTCACTACTCCATCGAGGTTAGGCTTGGCACTTACTAAGTACCGCCGTGGTGTACTCATGCTACTCTTCCGTACACTTTTGTTGTACAGATCCAGGTACATCAGGACAGGCTTAGGCTAGGTGATTCAGCATCGCATTCGAAGACCTCGAGGTATGATCTGCTACGTTCGCGGATTCGGAGGCCATCCTTCTATTATGATAGTGACAGTAGATATTTTCCCTCATTTCGTTGTTTTTTAGATACTCTTGATGTATAGAGCCACATTTGTACTTTCCCTTTTTAGTCTGTGTTACCCGTGGGATTTCGGGTCTTGGTTGTATGTTATACAGTGTGGTTGACGAGTGTATGTGCCAAGCGGCACGGATTACATTCCTATTTATATCGTTTTTCCGCTATTTTTTTTAATGTTCATAAACTTGTATATTCCGCAACGTGTTAGGCTTACCTAGTTGCGGGAACTGGGTGCCGTCATGACAGGTTCACGATTGGTGAACTAGGGTCGTGGCAACTAAGTAACTAACCAGAAATAGGTTGCAATACTAATGTCACGCCCCAAATCGAGGAACATGACCGGCGCCTGACCGGGTTGCCCCAGTCAAGCGGACCTGGGTGCCTTTCATTCCCGCGCGTTACCCCTGTGATGACTGTTTCTCATTAACCAAATATATTACTAACCATGAATGATTTCACATTAAACAAATAAAACCATACGAGTGATTCATTAACAAGTTTGTAATTTTTACAACGCCCGACATAACATAATATATACATAATACTGGAGTCCCACAGTTTACATGTCTACAGAGCCTCAAGGATACAAAAGGGAAATACAATACTTGCCGGTAACAAGGCTCCGGCTATACCTTACAAAACCAAAAATGAAATTCAAACAGAAGTGGCATGAACCACACAAGGCCCCAAGGAAGAAAGGGGCTCACCAAAAACGGGCAATGGAGGATGAAAGATACTACTGCCGATGAGCTGAAGTGCCTGCTACTGATCCACCTACAATCATGACACGAATGTAGCGCCCCCGGCAAAAGGGACGTCAGTACACTTGAATTGTACTGGTATGTATGGACAAACTTTGTCCCAAGTAAACTCAAGCCATTTAATTACATCAACAATTAATTAAGCCAACCAACCATGTTTCCACATTTTCCTCATTTCAAATAATTCTCAACACAAAGCACTTCCTACGATCAACCAATTTAACAATTACCAATCAATCACATAAAGCACAAGTAGTCAAACAAAGGGGCAATCAGGTGCCCCACAGGTTGCAAACTCTCCTGTTGTCTCCTTTCACAATTTCACATTATTGATTTATGTATCAATTTTCAATAGCGATTTCGATCGCTTTCCATCCTTATTGCCCCTGACCACCCTTATTACCTCGGCCACCCTTATCACCCCAACCCACACCTTATTTCACCACGTTGCGGCGCGCAACACGACCCCGCCTTACGGTTGAAAACACAACAATTTCAAACAGCAGATAAGGTACTACACACAATTTCAACAAGTTCAAATAAGCAACTTACACATTGGTTCATGTTCTCAATTTCTTCTCAATTCAATATCACAACCATGTTACAATATTTCCACAATTCAAGTGTTTCATCTCTTTCCACAATAAACCAATTCTCAAGTGTTTCGTTTGTTTTCCACAAGGTGCCATATAGGCCATCATAGTCATTATTCACAATTCTTTTGCCAAATTAAACTCTCATTTTACATCACTCATAGCTCAACAACAAACTTTGAATATCCAACAACAACATCAAAAATTTCACACAATTTGTCAATTTAACACGAAACAAACAAACTTCACACATATAGGCGATTTCACAAGAATCAAAATTAGCCATACATACCTGGTGATGAGTTTTCTTCGTTAACTTCCTACTTTATGCTTACCCAAGATATCTTACTCTTGCCAACCTTGTTCTTGAAGACTCTTACTTCTACTCACTTCTTTTTACTAGAAATCAAGTTCAATAATCATGCATGAGTGTAAAAATTCTATTTTTAAAAGCTATTATATGAAAACCTCTCTTTACCCAATTAAAACTGAAAATCAAAGAAAATAGTTAGGGTTTTTACCTTGAAAAGATTGGGGAAGTTGAATCCTTGCCCTAGGATCCCTTGGAATTAAGTGGTTGGAACAATCTTTGAAGATGAAGAACTTCTCTCTCTAAAAACCCTCTCTTCTCTCTCTAATTTTGGTGAGATGATATGATAAAATGAAGAAGAAAGGTGTTATATTAAAGAAGAGATCGGGTCAAAATGTTACAAAAATCGGGGCCGGGGTCAATTATGCGGTGCACTATGCGACCGCAGAATCAACATGCGGTCCGCATAGTGACCGCAGAATTGCCCCAAATTTTATACAGGGTTCTGTTAAGGAATGCGGTCACTATGCGGACCGCATGTTGATTCTGCGGTCGCAAAAGTGCACCGCAGATTTGACATGCGATCGCATATCGACCGCACTTTTGACACGATTTTGGGCAACTCTCCGGAACGATTTGCGGTCAGAATGCGGTCCGCATGTCAGGTTTGCGGTCGCATTCTTGACCGCATATTTGACATTTTTCTGGAAAATTTTATTCTCTACATTTTTGAAACTTAAATCACTACCAAGAAGAATTCTACGCATTCCTAACACATTATTCGGACCATGACACCACAGCTACTAGGTTTTATGCACAACAGCTACTAGGTTTTATGCACAAAAATTTTACGGGGCCTTACATCCTCCCCCCCTTAAGATCATTCGTCCTCGAATGAGGATTTTGAAATAAATGAGTTGGTTTTGAAGGACATGATATGCAACCATCAAAATTTTGACTAACTCTTATATTTTAGAAAAATTTCGCCAGAGTTTCCTTTGTATTATTCACAATCTTGACCAGGTTTAGTACCACTACCTCCTTCAGTCTCGAAATTGTTTGGAAACTGAGTTAACTGCACGCGGTTAGCTCCCTGACTAAGATAACTTGTCCACAAGGCTGCAGATTGCTTTTCTCCTTCACAATCTTTATCAGGTATAGTACCACTTCCTTCTCCAGTCTCAGCATTGTTTGGTAATCTGGTTAGCTGCAGACGGTTAGCTCCCTGATTGAAATAACCAGACCAATCTTGATCAAGTACAGTACCACTTCCTCCGCCAGTCTCGACATTGTTTGGCAATTGGGTTAACTGAGTACGATTAGCTCCCTGATTAAGGTAACTAGTCAACATGGCTGCTAATTCCTTATTTCTTTCAGATCCAATCAAAGACGAATCCCTTTGAACCAAACTTTGATTTGACTCACGGCGTTCTCTAGCAGCAGAGCTGTTATGAAGAGAGTTCAAATTTCTTGTAATACGTTGATTCGCTGAATTAATTGCAGCATTCAGGAGCTGAGTTGAAATAGCGTCATGTACTAATGACCTTGTCTGATGCTTAGCTGCTTCTACTGTGGACACTTGATTTGCATTACTAGACGTAATTTTACTTGAATCACCTTTGTTCAAAACCAACTTTGCTTTTCCATATCCTGGAAGAGTAATAGCTGTTGTAGCACGTCGATTGGACAACGATGAACTGCCACGATTTGAAGTCTCAGCCAATGACTTGTTCTTGAGAAACAACTGTTGCGATCCAGAATTTTGTTGAGGAAGTTGGCTCATTATACTTAGCCCTTTCGATCCAAAAGTTGATTGAGTAGCACCATTAGCTAAGTCTGTGTCCGCAGCTTGAACTCTGAAACTTTCTTCAGTGACTTTCCTCAAGAAAATACGATATTTCTGCAAAATTTGCACGCAACGGGTTTCTTAGCTCTAATAAAAGAAAAATAATAATGAGGAAAGAACTACTCCCTCCGTTTCAATTTATGTGAACCTATTTCCTTTTTAGTCCGTGCCAAAAAGAATGACCCCTTTCCTTATTTGGAAATAATTTACCTTTATGCAATGATTTATAGCCACACAAAATAAAGGTGTCTCATTTTACACCACAAGATCAAAAGTCTTCTCTCATTTCTTAAACTCCGTGCCCAGTCAAATGAGTTCACATAAATTGAAACGGAGGGAGTATTAAATATTGATGCATTTCTGTTCTTGGAACTGATTGCCTTACGTCAACTTCTGCATAAATTTATTCTGAATAGTTTTGATAAGGTGCTTCTAAAATGAGCATATGAATCAATAAAACTATAACTTCCAAGTACGATGGCTTTTATTTTAGAAAATAGTCAATTCTCTAACTATAAAAAGCCAGTGGATGCTTGAGTTTCATATTGGAAAGTAACAATATCTTTATATTCTGAATATGGATCAAACGTAATTTCTTTCATTATGTTGAAAAGATATGCATTTTTCACAATTCCAGTGCTAAAAGCAACATAGTTAAAAGTGAACCTGCAAATGACTGGCGACATTTTCTCTTGTTAGTCCTGGGACATCCATGACTTCAAGAATTGTCCTCGGATAAGCTTCTGCAAAAAAAAAAGAAAAAAAAAAAGAGAAAGAAATTCATAGACAAAAACAATAAAACCAGTTAATAAACTATGTTCATTTCATTGTTTAGCAAGATTGGAATAGTCTAGTTATACCAATATTCTACACATGTTAGCAACAACTTACTGTCCAAACCAATTTCTTTAATTGCTTGCAAGAATCTGTTGTGAAGTGCATCTGTCCAAACAAGCTTAGTCTTCTTTGATGGTGTGCCACTGTCTTCTTTTTCAGCCTCCTTATACTTTCTTGCAGACTTCTTCTTAGATTCTTCCTTCTTGCCTTCTTTGTTGCCCTTTTCGACGTTGATCGATGACGAAGACTCGATATTTTCCTGAGGGTTTTTCAGTAAGCCATTGGAGCTTTTACTTGAACTGTTATTTTCTTGAATTTCTTCAATAACAATTGATTTGCCTTTCCCCTTGTTCTTCTTTGCCAAGGCAGCATACTGCCATATATCTCGCAGATCATCTGGTGATATGGGCTTCAGTAAGAAAAATACAGCTCCACGCTCTAGTCCTTCCAACACCATACTATCTCTATCATCGGCTGACATAACTGCCACAACAATACATCACTCTAGTTATAAACATTGGGCAAAAGATAAAAGTTATATATATGTTAAGAGTTCTCACACTAGTTGTGGATGGGGTGCTTAGTCATTTTGCACAATTCTTACTTCATCGTCTAACTTATTAGTTTGTGCTGCTCCAAGGTCTATATCTTCATGTGGTATCAGAGCTACAACCACTCAATTTTCGATTTATTCGATATTTAAGTCTCATATTATATTGTCCATACTCCACTTGATAGGCCTAAATGTGGGGGAGGGAGTGTCAACTCACATCACTTTTAGAGTGGTGATTTGGTATCTTTATATAATCTTTAGAAATTCTCGCCTCATAAGCTATCTTTTGCGATCTTGTTAGTTCCAAAGTCAATTTCTTCACAATATCAGTATAATCTAACTTGTTGAGGCAGAATATCACAACTTTAGTTGTGAGGTAACAAGCTAGCTTCACTTATCGTGTGCAGTTATTTATAAAATAATTTAAAGGACTTGATAGTATATACACGGTCCTTATGGAAGTTTAAAAAAAAGATATCATAAATATGTATATATATAGATAGAGAGAGAGAAAAAGAGAGAAAGAATTAGAAACTCACAAACAACAGGAACATCGAATTCTTGGGCAATCACTCGTTGAAGCTCAAAGCCATTCATATCAGGCATGTGGACATCTGAGACGATAACGTCGAAAGAGACGCCGCTGAACCGAAGGACACACAATGCATCCCTTGCGTGCTTCACCGTCACAACTGATCAATTAAACCCATATGAAGATATTATAAGGTAACTGAAAAGAGGAAATGATTGCTACTCCATATATATAAACATTCTCAAAATCATATGAGAAAAAGAAAGAATAAGATGAAATAAACAATATTTTCACATGTACATGACAGATGCTCAGGATTAACTATTACTGCGGTTATCATATATAGACCATTCTTAAACATGCGTGCACTTCGCTTTCATTAATAATTTGATTCAGCTTCTTGATTAAAATAGCTTGTGAATGCAATTGCATTTTGCTTAACTATAATGGGAAGGATATAATCTTGAATAGTATAATCAGTCAATCATTTAGAAGTCATCACTTGGACTGGCCCGGGACTAACCTAAGGAAACTAAATGGAGCCTCCGAACATGCCCCGAGCTAGGGGAAGGTGATTCATCCGAACCCTCTCCACCGAAAAGTTAAATTTTATATATTAGGACAAAATAATTTGTTATGTATATTTAATAAATATTGAATTCCCTTGACTTTCTTATATTTTAAAACACTTTAATTTTTCACAATAGTCATTTCCATTAGTTCTTTTGAAAGAGATCAAGAACCCTTATTTTATGAAGTTTTAAATTAAATTCAATTCAAAAGTCCTCCAATTGATATCAGTTTTAACTTGCACAATCTCAGATCAAGAGACGGAAACATGAAAAAAGAAAAAGAAACACTCACGAAATTTAGCATAGCGACACATGCCTTGCAGTTAATGTTTTAGTTGAATCTGGTACAATTTTTAGTATGTTTACTACTATAACATTTCTTTAACGTTTTAATCCATTCTGAAATGTCTTTCTTTTAATTTGTTTCAACTAGTTGACTTAAAAAATAGGCATTTTGTAAGATCGGTGACTTAACATTATCATGTGTCATATATTATGCTAATTACATATTTAAATCTATGTTTGCACTTTTTCTTTTGAATTTGGTTCAATTTTAATATATTTTCTACAAGTTTCTCTTTTGTATTTTAATCCATTTTATGCTATCAATTTATAAAAAATTTAAAAATTTATGGGCTTACGACACATGTCTTGAGGCGTACGTCTTACTCCATGATACGTAAAACGCCTTGCCCCATGCATCCCTTCGCCATTTAAAACACTTAATTTCATGACGTATCATGACTAAATTAGCAAGTAATCCTTTTAACTAATTCTTTTGCTAGAAGAAACCCTTATTTTGTGAAGATTGAAAATTAAATTTGATTAAAAGGTACTTTTCTTGATGATAGTTTTCACTTAAAACAATGATCAGATCAAGAAATGGAAACTTAAAAAAGATAGGACCCTATTTTATGCAAACAAGAAAACAGTCATGAAATTAGAAAATGATGAAGAAAACACTCACGACTATACCTTGGTATTTCCACTTCTTGAGTTGAGCAGCAATAATGGAAAGGCAAGTAATATCATCATCCACAACCATAATGTTGTAACTTTTATAAAATTCACTATCAACAATTTCAGATGATTTGTTTGCTACGACCATTTCACCCTCCATTGTTTCTTATTCTCGAAAAGATCGACTCTATGTTGTGACAAAATAATAAAAGGAAAATGGTCAACTTCGAATGATGGCTATTGATTGCAGGTGTTTTAGATGGTTTTAGTATTTTGTTGAAAGGGTAATAACACAAATTTGTGTTTATTGATAAAGCATATAAAGTACTCTCTAGATTTGCTAATTAAAGTTTTTAAACTACTTGGATATACATTAGAGTCAATTTCTTTCTTTCACCAAAATCCACCTTAGATTTGCTCACCAATTAAAATGACATTTTAAGATTATTTCATAACTTTGTTACTATAGTTTTAGCCCAGTAATGCCATGTTTCCACAATTCTGTTTTAGAAACTTATTCATTTTGTTTAAGTTTTTAGTTTTACCTTTTTTGCTATAAAAATAACGTTATTCTCATCTGGCTAATAAAAGCTCCAACAACATACCATAAATGTATGTACATCCACAACTAATGACATCAAACTACGTCTTGATGACATCATTTGACTTATATAGTCTGAAATGCTTCAATTTATTATACTCCTATTGCAAATAAAGTTAAAAGAAAATACTAC
>JASVEL010004949.1:0-213692 GCA_032618575.1 Nicotiana noctiflora | reverse complement strand
GCTCTAGATATGGGCATTATAAGTTCTTGGTCATGTCCTTCGGGTTGACCAATGCCCCGACAGCATTCATGGAGTTGATGAATCGGGTATTCAGAGGCCTTACTTAGATCTGTTCGTAATAGTCTTCATAGATGACATCCTGGTGTACTCCCGCGGCCAGGAAGAGCACGAGCGACACCTCAGAGTGGTTCTTCAGACTCTGAAAGATAACCGGCTATATGCCAAATTTTCTAAATGTGAGTTACGGCTAAGTTCGGTAACATTTATGGGTCACGTTGTATCGGTGGAAGGTATTCGGGTAGACCCAAGAAGATTGAGGCGGTCCGGAATTGGCCTCGACCAGCTTCAGTGATCGAGATCCGGAGTTTCTTGGGATTAGCAGAGGTTACTACCGTCGTTTTGTAGAGGGGTTTTCTTCTATTGCGGCCCCGATGACCGGGTTGACCCAGAAGGGTGTCCGGTTTCAGTGGTCGAGAGGAGTGTGAGGCGAGCTTTCGAAAGCTCAAGACGGCCTTGACCACCGCGCCGGTGTTGGTACTACCTACGGGTACGGGGCCTTATACGGTTTATTGTGATGCATCTCTTACGGGGCTTGGAGCGGTATTGATGCGGGATGGTAAGGTTATCGCTTATGCTTCGAGGGAGTTAAAGATACATGAAAAGAATTATCCAGTTCATGATCTTGAGTTAGCAGGTTTTCGTTTGTTTGATCAAGCGGAGGCATTATCTATATGGTGTGACATGTGAGGTGTACAATGATCACAAAAGCCTACAGAGTACTTGTTCAAGCAGAAGGAGTTGAATCTACGACGGCGGAGATGGTTAGAGTTGCTAAAAGACTATGATGTTACTATATTATATCACCCGGGTAAGGCCAATGTGGTGGCCGATGCATTGAGTAGAAAGTATGCCGGCATGGGTAGTCTTGCATATATTCCGGTCAATCAGAGACCATTAGCTCTAGATGTCCAGGCCTTAGCCAACCGGTTCGTGAGATTAGACATTTCTGAGCCTAGCAGGGTGTTAGCCTGCACGGTCGCTCGTTCTTCTTTATTAGAGCGTATCAGTGAGAGGAAATTTGATGATCCTCATTTGCGTGAGTTGAGAGATACAGTACAGCGGGGAGGTGCCACGCAGGTAAATCTAGATGATGATGGGGTATTGAAATTGCAGGGTCGAGTTTGTGTGCCCAATGTCGAAGGAATTCGAGAGTTGATCTTAGCGAGGGCCCACAGTTCGCGGTATTCTATTCACCCAGGCGCCGCGAAGATGTACCAGGACTTACGGCAGCACTATTGGTGGCGCAGAATGAAGAAAGATATCGTTGTGTATGTCGCTCGGTGTCTAAATTGTCAGCAGGTGAAATATGAGCACCAGAGACCTGGTGGTGTATTCCAGAGGATTGAAATTCCCGAGTGGAAATGGGAGCGGATCACTATGGACTTCGTTACTGGACATCCTTTGACTCGGAGGAAATTTGATGCTATTTGGGTCATTGTGGATAGGCTGACCAAATCGGCACACTTTATTCCAGTATCGGTCTCCTACTCGTCGGAGAGGTTAGCGGAGGTTTACATTAGGGAGATTGTTCGTCTCCGTGGGGTGCCAGTATCTATTATCTCTGATCGGGGAACGCAGTTTACCTCGCGGTTCTGGAGAGCGGTCCGGCGGGAGTTAGGCACCCAGGTTCAGTTGAGTACGACATTTCATCCTCAGACGGATGGCCAGTCCGAGAGGACTATTCAGATTCTAGAGGACATGCTTCGAGCTTGTGTTATTGATTTTGGAGGCTCGTGGGACCAGTTTCTGCCATTAGCAGAGTTCGCCTACAATAACAGTTACCAATCTAGCATCCAGATGGCTCCGTATGAGGCGTTGTATGGTAGGCGATGTCGATCACCGGTCGGATGGTTTGAACCGAGAGAGGCTCGGTTGTTGGGTACAGACTTAGTTCAGGAGGCCTTGGGTAAGGTCAAGACTATTCAGGAGAGATTGCGTTCAGCTCAGTCCAGGCAGAATACTTATGCGGATCGTAAGGTTCGAGATGTAGATTTCATGGTTGGTGAATGAGTATTGCTCCGGGTGTCGCCTATGAAGGGCGTGATGAGGTTTGGAAAGAAGGGCAAGCTCAGCCCTAGGTATATTGGTCCATTTGAGATTTTAGACAGAGTGGGAGGGGTGGCTTACAGATTAGCTTTGCCGCCTAGCTTATCAGCCGTGCATCCAGTTTTTCATGTATCTATGCTTCGGAGATACCACGGCGATCCCACACATGTGTTAGACTTCAGTACTGTCCAATTGGACAATGATCTATCTTACGAGGAGGAGCGGTACCCATCCTAGACCGGCAGGTTCGACAGTTGAGGTCGAAGAGTTATCCTTCTGTGCGTGTTCGGTGGAGAGGTCAGCCTCCTGAGGCATCGACCTGGGAGTCCCAGTCTGATATGCGGAGCCGCTACCCACACTTGTTTCCTGACTCGGGTACTTCTTTCTTTTGTCCGTTCGAGGACGAACGGTTATTTTAGAGGTGGAGATTGTGACGACCCAAAGGGTCATCACTTATTTAATTAATCATTTCGAGCTTCTGAGGCCTTGAAAACCTCATTCTATGTTGCCTCATTTAAGTGCACGATCAGAGCATGTAGCCGGAAAGATTTTGTGATAGAAAATATGAATTCTATGAGAAATTTGGATAAAAATGATATTAATATTGATATGGTTGACTTCGGTCAACATTTTTGGTAAACGGATCCGGACCGAGATTGGATGGTCCCGAGAGGTCCGTAGGAAAATATGGGACTTGGACATGCGTCCGGAGTCGAATTCCGAGGCCTAGAGCCCAAGTTATGAATTTTTATGTGAAATTGTTTTTGATGTAATTATTAAAGGAAATAAATTAATTGACCTTGGTATCGGGCTCGTATTTTGGTTCAGACGCCCGGTACAAGTCTTAAATATTATATATGTGATTTCTGTAAAGTTTGGTGACATTTGGATGTCGTTTGAGATGTTTTGGACCTTGAGTTCCAAGTTAAGAAGTTTTGAAAATCAAAAGTATGAAAATCATGAGTTTGAGGCTTGATTTGAATAAAACGAAGTGATATTGGCGATGTGATCGCACGAACAAGTCCATAATGTGTTTTTGAGGTTAAGTACATGTTTGGTTTGGAGCCCGGGAGGCTCGGGTAAAGATTTGATAGGCCGTTGGATGAAATTCTGAATTTTTGAACTGCTGGTTTTTCACCCAGCTGTTGGCTTCGCAATTGCGAAGAATTTCTCGCAATTGCGAAGTGGACAGTGTAAGGCAAGGCTCGCAAATGCGAACCTTCATCGCAAATGCGAACCTTCATCGCAAATGCGAAGCCCCCTTTGGCCCAGCCTTGTTCGCAAATGCGAACAATTGTTCACATTTGCGAAGGTCCCCAGTGCCTGCTTATGTTCGCAAATGCGAACAAATGTTCGCAAATGCGAACATTCCCCATATTGCCTTGGTTCGCAAATGCGAACCATTGTTCGCAAATGCGAACACTGCCTTATACAGCATGTGTTCGCAAATGCGAACATCCCTTTGTCCGAACTGTTCGCAAATGCGAACAAATGTTCGCAAATGGGAACTTCCCACCCTTAGCTTATTTTTCAAACTCCAGAAATTGGTCGGGGTTCGCAATTGCGAACCCATATTCACAAATGCGAACACAGAGACCTGAAAACACGAATTTCAGTCATTTCTTCACTTTTTACAAAACCAAAACACCCATTTGCGATTCTTCAAGGATTTCTTCTTCATCAAAACGATTGTAAGTCACTTTTTACTTAATTCTTTCAATTCCTAACATCATTAAACATGTTTTTCATAAGAAATCAATGATTTTCATGGTAGAATTCTTGTTTTTGTTAGAAAATAGGATTTTTCATAAATTGGGGAATTGGACCTCGAATTGAGGTCCGATTTTGGAACAAATCATATACATGAACTCGTGGGGGGATGGGTAACCGGATTTTGATCCTAACCCCGAGTTCCGACCATGTGGGCCCGGGGTTGAAATTTACTATTCCGGGGAGAATGTTGTAAAAGTTGTATTTGGTCTTAAGAATTAGTTTGTTGAGTAGAATTGATGATATTAAATCAATTGTGTATAGATACGGTTGGATATGAGCCAAATTGAAAGAAAAGACATTTCCACGGATTGATTTGTTCATAAGCATTCGAGGTAAGTGTTTGTTCTATCCTAGCTTGAGGGAATAGGATTATGTGTTATGTGTTATGTGATCGAGTGCGGTGTATGGGCTGTGGTGACGAGCATCCATACACTGGCGTCTAGTATGACCGTGAGTCGTTGGAAAATGATTATTTTGAAATATATTACAGATGAATTGTTATTGTTCTCCCTTGTTGGGACTTGTTGTGAAGATAATTATTGATTGCCCTTGATGGGACGGTTTATGAATTACTGTTTCTTTCTTTGCCCTTAACTGTGATTGTTATTTGGGTGAGGAAGAGTGATAATGCACGAAGGGTGATGCCGTGCCATATTTATTTATTTATGCACGAAGGTTAATGTCGTGCCATGTTAATTTATTGATTATGCACGAAGGATCATGCCGTGCCCTGTTATTGAACCATGTACGAAGGATCATGCCGTACTATGGATGTGAGGATGAGAGTAAAAGAATGATGGGTGATGCCGTGTACTTTATTTGTTTATTTGGTGAGGATGAGAGTAAAAGCACGAAGGGTGATGCCGTGCAACTGTTTGCTATTTCTTGAATTGATATTACTTGTGTTTACATTATACTTTGTTTTTCCTTGTGAATTTATTAACTGTGGTTAATTGTTGAATTCTTTGAGATATTCCTTATTGTGTTAATACTTGGTTATTTCTTGTTATTCTGTGGTATACATATATATATATTGAATTGCACAGGTTTATGTGGGTGTCTGGTCCTAGGCTTGTCACTACTTCGCCGGGATAGGCCAGGCACTTACCGGCACATGGGGTCGGTTGTGCTGATGCTACACTTCTGTGCGTTTTTGCACAGGTCCAGGTTACGATCGGGAGCAGCAGCAGCAGTAAATATATTGCGTGGGAGTTGATCATATTTGAGACCGAGGTAGTTTGCAGACGTCCGCAGGCCCGGCGTCTCTCTCTTTATTTATGTTATTAGCTGGAGTCTCTTTGTTCCGAGACAAACAGAATTGTGTTATATTTCTTTCAGAATTTTATGTGTAGTATTCCATAGTAGTTTGTGAGTTGGTGACTCCACGTCTTGGGTAGAGGATTTCAGTATGATTTTCACCTTGTGAATTGTTATTTCCATTTTGATAAAGCATTCAGCATTTATTTAATTAAAATTGTGTTAAAAACAGGATAGTATGAATACAGTGGCTTGCCTAGCTACCATGAGTAGGCGCCATCACGATCCCGATGTTGGGGGAAAAATCCGGGTCGTGACAAGTTGGTATCGAGCTCTAGGTTACATAGGTCTCACCACTCACGAACAAGCTTAGTAGAATTTGAGAGGTAGGTACGGAGACGTATGTACTTGTCCTCCAGAGTCTATTGAGTTAGGAAAGAGTCTCTCATTTGTTCTTTCTTGTCGTGCGACTTGTTCCTCAATTGCTGATTGAATTTCTATTATGTCCTTTCGCAGATGGTAAGGACACGCGCTTCTTCGTCCGCCGACCAGCAGCCCGAGCCCCAGGCAGCTCCCGTGAGGGGCAGGGGCCAAGGCCGTATCAGAGGCCGTGGTAGGGGTAGAGCTCAGCCCCAGGCAGCTACTCCAGAGGTGGAGCCTCATATTGAGATTGACGAGGAGGTTCCGGTTCCAGCAGCTCCAGTGGGCCCAGCTCAGGTCCCAGGAGAGGCTTTATTTACCCCGGATCTCCGGGATGCTTTGGTCAGAATAGCGGGATTCATGGACAACATTGCCAGAGCGGGTTTATTATCAGTTGCCCCAGCCACTTCTCAGGCTGGAGGAGGGGCCCAGACTCCTATTGCTCATACTCCGGAGCCAGTAGCTCCTCAGCCTCAGGCACCAGTAATTCAGCCAACTGTGGCCACTCAGTCAGGTACCACAGCTCATGCTAGTGATGGAGCGGCCATGACTTCTGATTCGTTATGGAGGCTTGATCGGTTCTCCAAGCTATTTACCACTACATTCAGTGGAGCCGCATCAGATGATCCTCAGGACTTCTTATTCAGTTGCCATGAGATTCTCAAGACTATGGGAATCGTGGAGACAAACGGAGTTGATTTTTGTACCTTCAGACTTGCAGGATCCGCCAAGACTTGGTGGAGAGATTATTGCCTGACTCGACCAGTAGGGTCCCCAGCTTTATCATGGGACCAGTTTGCGGAACTATTTATGGAGAAGTTTCTCCCTGCTACTCAGCGGGATGTACTTCGGAGGCAGTTTGAGCGCCTCCGTCAGGGCACTATGACGGTTACATAGTATGAGACGAGATTTGTCGATTTGGATCGTCATGCAGTGGTGATACTTCCCACGGAGCGGGAGAGGGTCCGCAGATTTATAGATGGGCTTAATCAGCCGATTAGACTCCAGATGGCTTTGGGCGTGGGGAGTGGGGAGTGACATATCATTTCAGGAGGCAGCCAATGCAGCACGCAAAGTTGAGATGGCTCTTGCTAGGGGAGGCGGTTATTCTTCAGATAAGAGGCCTCGTCATTTAGGCAGGTTTGGTGGTTCTTCCTCTGGTAGCAGAGAATCCTTTGATAGAGGCCAGTCCTCCAGGCCTTTTCATTCCGCCCTTCAGGCTTCACAGGGTGGATCAGGCGATCGTGGTTTTCGGGGGCACTATTCAGACCAGTCTCCTATTAATGCTCAGCCTCTTCAGAGTGTTCGTGGAGGCCATTCAGGTCGTCAGGGCCAGCAGCCCTATCAGTCTAAGAGTTGCTACGGTTGTGGTGACCCGGGTCATTTTATCAGGAATTGCCCTCTAGCAGCGGGCAACTCTCAGCAGCGAGGTCCTCGTCCTATGATTCAGGCCCCAGCTGACCCTCAGCCTGCCCAGCCAGCGAGAGGCGGGGGTAGAGATTATAGAGGTGGAGGTCGAGACCGTAGAGGTGGAGACCGTCCAGCCAGAGGTAGAGGTCAGCCAGTTGATGGTCGTCCTAGAGACGCAGCTCAGAGGGGAGGTGCAGATCCCCGATTCTATGCTTTACCAGCCAGGCCAGAGGCAGAGGCATCAGATGCCGTGATTACAGGTACTATTCTTGTGTGTGGCAGAGGTGCTTCGGTATTATTTGACCCTGGATCTACATATTCCTATGTGTCTTCCTACTTCGCACCGTATTTGGCTGTGCCCAGCTATGCTCTAGATATTCCAGTTTATGTGGCTACACCAGTGGGTGACTCCATTGTAGTCGATCGGGTGCATCGTTCGTGCGTAGTTATATTTAGGGGTCTTGTGACCCGTGTTGATCTGTTGCTTTTGGATATGGTAGATTTTGATGTCATATTGGGGATGGACTGGTTGTCCCCATATCATGCTATTCTTGATTGCCATGCTAAGACGGTGACCTTAGCCTTGCCAGAATCACCCCGACTAGAGTGGAAAGGTACCTCAAGCCACTCCGTTCGCATTGTTATTTCTTATGTTAAGGCTCGACGTATGGTCGAGAAGGGGTGTCTAGCTTATCCGGCTTATGTTCGTGATTCCAGCGCAGAAGTTCCTTCCATTGAGTCAGTCCCTATTGCACGAGAGTTTCCGGAGGTTTTTCCTTCAGACCTGCCGGGCATGCCACCCGACGGGGATATTGATTTCTGTATTGATTTGGCACCGGGCACTCAGCCCATTTCCATTCCCCCATATCGTATGGCTCCGCCAGAGTTAAAAGAATTGAAGGAGCAGTTGCAGGATTTACTTGAAAAGGGCTTTATCAGGCCCAGTGTTTCCCCCTGGGGAGCACCTGTGTTATTTGTAAAGAAGAAGGATAGCTCGATGCGGATGTGTATTGATTACCGGCAGTTAAACAAGGTGACTATCAAAAATAAATATCCACTGCCGAGGATTGATGATTTGTTTGACCAGCTCCGGGGAGCGAGGGTATTCTCTAAGATAGACTTGAGGTCAGGCTACCATCAGCTGAAGATCAGGGCGGCTGACATTCCTAAGACAGAGCCTTTCGCTCTAGATATGGGCATTATGAGTTCTTGGTCATGTCCTTCGGGTTGACCAATGCCCCAGCAGCATTCATGGAGTTGATGAATCGGGTATTCGGGCCTTACTTAGATCTGTTCGTGATAGTCTTCATAGATGACATCCTGGTGTACTCCCGCAGCTAGGAAGAGCACGGGCAGCACCTCAAAGTGGTTCTTCAGACTCTGAAAGATAACCGACTATATGCCAAATTTTCTAAATGTGAGTTCTGGCTGAGTTCGGTAGCATTTCTGGGTCACATTGTATCAATGGAAGGTATTCAGGTAGACCCAAAGAAGATTGAGGCGGTCCAAAATTGGCCTCGACCAGCTTCAGTGACTGAGATCCGGAGTTTCTTGGGATTAGCAGGTTACTACCGTCGTTTTGTAGAGGGGTTTTCTTCTATTGCAGCCCCGATGACCAGGTTGACCCAGAAGGGTGTTCAGTTTCGGTGGTCGGAGGAGTGTGAGGCGAGCTTTCAGAAGCTCAAGACAGCCTTGACCACCGCACCGGTGTTGGTACTACCTACAGGTGCAGGGCCTTATACAGTTTATTGTGACGCATCTCGTACAGGGCTTGGAGCGGTATTGATGCAGGATGGTAAGGTTATCGCTTATGCTTCGAGGCAGTTAAAGATACATGAAAAGAATTATCCAGTTCATGATCTTGAGTTGGCAGCAGTGGTTCATGCCTTAAAGATCTGGAGGCATTATCTATATGGTGTGACATGTGAGGTGTACACTGATCACAAAAGCCTACAGTACTTGTTCAAACAGAAGGAGTTGAATCTACGACAGCGGAGATGGTTAGAGTTGCTAAAAGACTATGATGTTACTATATTATATCACCCGGGTAAGGCCAATGTGGTGGCCGATGCATTGAGTAGAAAGTATGCCAGCATGGGTAGTCTTGCATATATTCCGGTCAATCAGAGACCATTAGCTCTAGATGTCCAGGCCTTAGCCAACCGGTTCGTGAGATTAGACATTTCTGAGCCTAGCAGAGTGTTAGCCTGCACGGTCGCTCGTTCTTCTTTATTAGAGGGTATCCGTGAGAGGCAATTTGATGAACCTCATTTGTGTGAGTTGAGAGATACAGTACAGCGGGGAGGTGCCACGAGAGTAAATCTAGATGATGATGGGGTATTGAAATTGCAGGGTCGATTTTGTATGCCCAATGTTGAAGGGATTCGAGAGTTGATCTTAGCGGAGGCCCACAGTTCGCGGTATTCTATTCACCCGGGCGCCGCGAAGATGTACCAGGACTTACGGCAGCACTATTGGTGGCGCAGAATGAAGAAAGATATCGTTGCGTATGTCGCTCGGTGTCTAAATTGTCAGCAGGTGAAATATGAGCACCAGAGACCTGGTGGTGTGTTCCGGAGGATTGAAATTCCCGAGTGGAAATGGGAGCGGATCACTATGGACTTCGTTACTGGACTTCCTTTGACTCGGAGAAAATTTGATGCTATTTGGGTCATTGTTGATAGGCTGACCAAATCAGCACACTTTATTCCAGTATCTGTCTCCTACTCGTCGGAGAGGTTAGCGGAGGTTTACATTAGGGAGATTGTTCGTCTCCATGGGGTGCCGGTATCTATTATCTCTGATCGGGGAACGCAGTTTACCTCGCGGTTCTGGAGAGCGGTCCAGCGGGAGTTAGGCACCCAGGTTCAGTTGAGTACAGCATTTCATCCTCAGACGGATGGCCAGTCCGAGAGGACTATTCAGATTCTAGAGGACATGCTTCGAGCTTGTGTTATTGATTTCGGAGGCTCGTGGGACCGGTTTCTGCCATTAGCAGAGTTCGCCTACAACAACAGCTAAAAGTCTAGCATCCAGATGGCTCCGTATGAGGCGTTGTATGGTAGGCGATGTCGATCACCGGTCGGATGGTTTGAACCGGGAGAGGCTCGGTTGTTGGGTACAGACTTAGTTCAGGAGGCCTTGGATAAGGTCAAGACTATTCAGGAGAGATTGCGTTCAGCTCAGTCCAGGCAGAATACTTATGCGGATCGTAAGGTTCGAGATGTAGATTTCATGGTTGGTGAACGAGTATTGCTCCGGGTGTCGCCTATGAAGGGCGTGATGAGGTTCGGGAAGAAGGGCAAGCTCAGCCCTAGGTATATTGGTCCATTTGAGATTTTAGACAGAGTGGGAGGGGTGGCTTACAGATTAGCTTTGCCGCCTAGCTTATCAGCCGTGCATCCAGTTTTTCATGTATCTATGCTTCGGAGATACCACGGCGATCCCACACATGTGTTAGACTTCAATACTGTCCAATTGGACAATGATCTATCTTACGAGGAGGAGCCGGTAGCCATTCTAGACCGGCAGGTTCGACAGTTGAGGTCGAAGAGTTATCCTTCTGTGCGTGTTCAGTGGAGAGGTCAGCCTCCTGAGGCATCGACCCGGGAGTCCGAGTCTGATATGCGGAGCCGCTACCCACACTTGTTTCCTGACTCGGGTACTTCTTTCTTTTGTCCGTTCGAGGACGAACGGTTGTTTTAGAGGTGGAGATTGTGACGACCCAAAGGGTCATCACTTATTTAATTAATCATTTCGAGCTTCTGAGGCCTTGAAAACCTTATTCTATGTTGCCTCGATTTACGTGCACGATCCGAGCATGTAGCCGGAAAGGTTTTGTGATAGAAAATATGAATTCTATGAGAAATTTGGATAGAAATGATATTAATATTGATATGGTTGACTTCGGTCAACATTTTTGGTAAACGGATCCGGACCCGAGATTGGATGGTCCCGAGAGGTCCGTAGGAAAATATGGGACTTGGACATGCGTCCGGAGTCGAATTCCGAGGCCTAGAGCCCAAGTTATGAATTTTTATGTGAAATTGTTTTTGATGTAATTATTAAAGGAAATAAATTAATTGACCTTGGTATCGGGCTCGTATTTTGGTTCCGACGCCCGGTACAAGTCTTAAATATTATATATGTGATTTCGTAAAGTTTGGTGACATTTGGATGTCGTTTGAGATGTTTTGGACCTTGAGTTCCAAGTTAAGAAGTTTTGAAAATCAAAAGTATGAAAATCATGAGTTTGAGGCTTGATTTGATTAAAACGAAGTCATATTGGCGATGTGATCGCAAAAACAAGTCCATAATGTGTTTTTGAGGTTAAGTACATGTTTGGTTTGGAGCCAGGGAGGCTCGGGTAAAGATTTGATAGGCCGTTGGATGAAATTCTGAATTTTTGAACTGCTTGTTTTTCACCCAGCTGTTGGCTTCGCAATTGCGAAGAATTTCTCGCAATTGCGAAGTGGACAGTGTAAGGCAAGGCTCGCAAATGCGAACCTTCATCGCAAATGCGAAGCCCCCTTTGGCCCAGCCTTGTTCGCAAATGCGAACAATTGTTCGCATTTGCGAAGGTCCCCAGTGCCTGCTTATGTTCGCAAATGCGAACAAATGTTCGCAAATGCGAACATTCCCCATACTGCCTTGGTTCGCAAATGCGAACCATTGTTCGCAAATGCGAACACTGCCTTATACATCATGTGTTCGCAAATGCGAACATTAGTTCGCAAATGCGAACATCCCTTTGACTGCCAGTGTTCGCAAATGCGAACAAATGTTCGCAAATGCGAACTTCCCAGCCTTAGCTTATTTTTCAAACTCCCAGAAATTGGTCGGGGTTCGCAATTGCGAACCCATGTTCGCAAATGCGAACACAGAGACCTGAAAAACACGAATTTCAGTCATTTCTTCACTTTTACAAAACCAAAACACCCATTTGCGATTCTTCAAGGATTTCTTCTTCATCAAAACGATTGTAAGTCACTTTTTACTTAATTCTTTCAATTCCTAACATCATTAAACATGTTTTTCATAAGAAATCAATGATTTTCATGGTAGAATTCTTGTTTTTGTTAGAAAATAGGGTTTTTCATAAATTAGGGAATTGGACCTCGAATTGAGGTCCGATTTTGGAACAAATCATATACATGAACTCGTGGGGGATGGGTAACCGGATTTTGGTCCTAACCCCGAGTTCCGACCATGTGGGCCCGGGGTTGAAATTTACTATTCCGGGCGGAATGTTGTAAAAGTTGTATTTGGTCTTAAGAATTAGTTTGTTGAGTAGAATTGATGATATTAAATCAATTGTGTATAGATACGGATGGATTGGAGCCAAATTGAAAGAAAAGACATTTCCACGGATTGAATTGTTCATAAGCATTCGAGGTAAGTGTTTGTTCTATTCTAGCTTCAGGGAATAGGATTATGTGTTATGTGTTATGTGATCGAGTGCGGTGTATGGGCTGTGGTGACGAGCATCCATTCACTGGCGTCTAGTATGACCGTGAGTCGTTGGAAAATGATTATTTTGAAATATATTACAGATGAATTGTTATTGTTCTCCCTTGTTGGGACTTGTTGTGAAGATAATTATTGATTGCCCTTGATGGGACGGTTTATGAATTACTGTTTCTTTCTTTGCCCTTAACTGTGATTGTTATTTGGGTGAGGAAGAGTGATAATGCACGAAGGGTGATGCCGTGCCATGTTTATTTATTTATGCACGAAGGTTAATGTCGTGCCATGTTTATTTATTGATTATGCACGAAGGATCATGCCGTGCCCTGTTATTGAACCATGTACGAAGGATCATGCCGTACTATGGATGTGAGGATGAGAGTAAAAGCACGAAGGGTGATGCCGTGTACTTTATTTGTTTATTTGGTGAGGATGAGAGTAAAAGCACGAAGGGTGATGCCGTGCAACTGTTTGCTATTTCTTGAATTGATATTACTTGTGTTTACATTATACTTTGTTTTTCCTTGTGAATTTATTAACTTGTGGTTAATTGTTGAATTCTTTGAGATATTCTTTATTGTGTTAATACTTGGTTATTTCTTGTTATTCTGTGGTATACATATATATATATTGAATTGCACAGGTTTAAGTGGGTGTCTGGTCCTAGGCTTGTCACTACTTCGCCGGGATAGGCCAGGCACTTACCAGCACATGGGGTCGGTTGTGCTGATGCTACACTTCTGTGCGTTTTTGCACAGGTCCAGGTTACGATCAGGAGCAGCCGCAGCAGTAAATAGATTGCGTGGGAGTTGATCATATTTGAGACCGAGGTAGCTTGCAGACGTCCGCAGGCCCGGCGTCTCTCTCTTTATTTATGTTATTAGCTGGAGTCTCTTTGTTCCGAGACAAACAAAATTGTGTTATATTTCTTTCAGACTTTTATGTGTAGTATTCCATAGTAGTTTGTGAGTTGGTGACTCCATGTCTTGGGTAGAGGATTTCAGTATGATTTTCACCTTGTGAATTGTTATTTCCATTTTGATAAAGCATTCCAGCATTTATTTAATTAAAATTGTGTTAAAAACAGGATAGTATGAATACAGTGGCTTGCCTAGCTACCATGAGTAGGCGCCATCACGATCCCGATATTGGGGGAAAAATCCGGGTCGTGACACAAGGAGTCGATGCGAGATTGAAATTCATGTTCTGTTTCACTTTAGCCTCCCTAACTCTGGACTCTATCTCCCTTTCCCAATCAATTGCATATTTTACTAACCTTTCTGCTCTTTGTTTGCACATCGCCTAGTTGTGAAACCACTCAAGGTATGCGAGGCTTACTTTTCCTTGTTCCCGGTCGCCAACCATTTCATCAGTGTCAGAGAGTCGACTTCCAAACCATACCTTCTGTGCATAAGATTCTTTAGGGAGTTCCTTTGTTGTGAATTCCCACATGAACGGACGCATATCTTCAGTCGGGGGTCTTTTCTGTTCTCTCCCTAACTGGCGCATCACGCGTAATGAGGCGTATGGTTGGAAACCCCTGAAACCCATTAGTATGTAGAACGAGCGATACGTTGACATGTGCATAACTTTAGCAGAAGGGAACCGATAATAATTCCAAGTGAGTGTGTCTGCTTTCAAGGAACTAAGCGATTCTTGCCAGTCCTTTAATCCGTTCGGAAGATTACAACGTGCAGCCCTTCTTGGATGGCAATGAATGTAGTTCAGCCAATCTACGTTGAAATTTATCACGATCGGGTGATGATAGAGATACTCTATAAACCACATTTGCAGCAAGATGTTGCATCTCTCCGCCTTCTTGACATCGAGTTAATGCCCGAAACATATCCCCTAAGATCATAGGAAGAATAGTGTGTTCTTCGCTACTTTGCAAATATGAGACCACCGCTGATAAAAATATTCTAATACGCTCATCATGCTCGGGAAAAACCATGATCCTTAAAAAAGCAATCCTGAAGGCGAAGATTCTCAAATCTCCCCAGGCGTCATAACTTAATTGGTTGACAAATTATGTGATAGAAAATTTCTCAAATAGTTTCTTGTCATCAAACATGTCGTAACGATATTCCAAGGAAACCCAACCTTCGTTTAAGCAACCCATCGAGATTCGACGGAGGCTTAATTTCTTCAAAAAGTTATTAACACCCATTTTTCGGGGAGCGGGGGGTTTCTTCCTGTAAAGATCCCTCCCAAACCATCTCGCAATCTTTGAACCTGAAGACATTATTTATAGAGTCCTAGAAACCTACCAAGGCCCGAATCAGACCCCTGTCTGGCTCAATTCCCATGATGTTTGGAAGAAACTTGAGGTGCTTGAAGACTTGATTTTTTTTCCCAGGCAGCAAAACTAGCCCACCAATCACAGCGAAGGCTCGGGGTTTTATCTTGAACCATAAACATAGGAGGCGTCTCATCTCTTGCCATTTTCTGACAAATTCTTTGCGGGGGAGCCATGCTGATTTTAGAAAAGATAAAAATAAATCTTAAAATTTTCCCAAGCCTAAATTTTTTTTATTGCTTTAAAAAAAATTGATCTCGTTAATACGTCCTTTCAGCACTTGAAGAAGATTTGAAGGTTGTGTAACAGACTCCGGTATGACACATAGGTACTATTTTTGCGAAACCAGTGCTTCGGGGTGTTTGGCTGTTTTCCCAAAAATGGTGTTACCTTGACTAGGGACATCCTCTAAATTTAACATTTTTGTATTTAATAATATTTTTTCGAAAAGTAGAATCAGTTGAACCCGATATGGGTTGCCTGTGTATCCCACGTCTGGTGAGAATCATACTTTCATAGTTCAACGAAACAACTACATTATTCTTTTAAAAAGAAAAAGATCCTATCTTATTTTTTTCATTTTTTTTACAAAAGTTACTAGAGTTTCTGTATTATTTGGTACTTATAAGATATGTGATTAAATCCCTTAACCCGAAACACTGGTGTTTTCTTTTCTTCAAATCCATTTCATTATCAAATAAGCCGGTCAGCATGTAGGTCCGAAACAAATAAATGCACAAATAGGATGCATCATAATGGTCTTTCGTTTTAGGTACACCTGTCTTAGACAGACCCAACCTCTATGTTGAGTCTCCTAAGTCAAAATGCACATGTTGCAAATAAGCGTTCCTACTAGGGATCCGACATGAGGCTTGGTTATTCTAAGTTAACATCCTGTTGGAGGAAGAATCTAGACTGGCTTTACTCGGGCAGACAACTCGAACCGAGGAGGGTCAGTGTACCGGTAGCATGGCTTTCCGGCTTAATTGGCGGTACTCCCCGCCTAAAACATGTGTGACTAAATCCTTCACCGGGTGCCAGGCACCTCGGCTATCTCAAAGAAAGACGGACTATGTACAGCAAATGCCCGATATTAAATTCAAGAAGACTCAGAGGAGAGGCGTGTATCAGCATAGTTTAAATACAGTTCATGAAATATCAAAGCGGTAAAAGCAGCATTTAGCACATTAAGACAAACATGTAATGAAAATCAGGTAATAAATAAGACAAATACAACAATTATTGAAAGCTCGAATTCTTAAACCCTGAACCAGTGGTTATAGGTTTTTTATCACCAGCAAGGTCGCCAAAGCTGTCACACCTCCTTTTTACGCACCTACCCCGGAGGGTAAATGTGGGAGTTTTTCCATTTAATGTGACAATATTCGAAACGGGGTTATTTTATTTAAGTGTCACCACTTGGAATAAATTAAGGTGTCACAAGCCACCGATTTATTTAAATCCCGAATCAAGGAAATTTCGACTTTCCAAATGAATTCTGCGAAACGGAAATTCTAAGTAAGGAATTCTGTTGACCTGAGAGAAGGTGTTAGGCACCCGCGAAACTCGTGGTTCTACACGGTCGCTTAAACTGTTATATTTGGCTTAAATTATGATTTTAATACGTGTTATAAATTATGTGATTTTAATAAATACTAAACGCTTTCGTTAACTTAGAAACTGTACATTTAAACATTTAAATAAAACGGACCTAATCTCAATCTGGACCCAGGCCCCTAACAAGTGTGTAGGTCAAGCATGTGCCTGGGTCATTTATTTTTAGTCTACACCGAGTAAAACAAATTATCAAATTTTAAACGACAGCTCCGTTCATGTGAAATATCCATTGAAGTTGTTTCCAATTAATTTATGCGAAGCGATAATCTATGAAATGATTCCGATTTAACTAACTTGTTACTATATAATTGGAAAAGCAGAACTTGCCACTTTACTTAATTAAGCCTCCATTCATCGCATTCCCTATCTAAATAGGATAGAACTTTCAAAGTTCTAAAGTTATCGATCCAAACTTTCACATCAGTGTACTTTATACAAGAATTCAAAAGGCACAAATCATACAAAATTTTGCACAAAGCACATTAACATTTTTCAATATACAATAAGGATTCACAAATACAAAGAATCTATGCAGGGTGATTCCTACTCCACTCGTTCACTAATAGTATCACTGATTCAACCCAAAATTCTTTTGACCCATTTCAATTACTTCCATAACAGTTAAGTTGCCTATAACACTATTCAATCTCCAAATTTCCAGCAACCAATCCTACTATAACAAGAGCTTAACAGTGCTCAAAAAATAAATTTATACTTCCACCTAGATTTGTGAATGGTTTCAACATATAAGAGTAATTCAAAGAAAAGTCAAATCTACAATTAATCGTTGGAGAACTTTTTCAAACACATAAGTAAACTACTTCAACTTTATAACAATATAAAGTTCTATGCGTTTGAAACTAACAGCTAATCGAAACAGTCATGCTTCCAATGTTCTAAATGAATAATACAAATTCCATTGTAGTTTAAAACAGTCCTAGTTCAAATTAAAACAATCCAAACACATCAAGGTTTATTCCAATTTAAACATGCTAAAAAAAGATGGCTAGGTAGACATGAATAAAGAAGAACTAATATATATTTTAACTATGATTTTTGGGATAGCACTTCATTTCAAAACCCGATCTCTTGGTTCAAACAATTACATTAGCTGCATTTCGAATGCATACGTGGAATTCGAAGGCAAAAATGGTGGAGGAAGGATTAGTAAACAGCTTACAACAAGCAATGACAACAAACAGCAAATGGAGTAGTAGTAGATTCGAAACCCAGCAATAGCTTGAACCAATAGAAGATTTAAGAAAACTAAACAGCAACTCCCAAACCAAACGAACAGAACTTAAGCAACTCAAACAGAAACACTTCAATGTGGAACAAAATAGAGAAAAACTTAAACTGCTTCTGATTCTAAACAAGTGTAACAATGTTACAGGGACGGGATTGCTAGCTCAAGAACACTATATGTTCAGATCTTAAAAAGAAGGAAGCTTATGAAGGTTCAGTTCAGCTTGTGGACTAAAAGAAATGCAAATTCAAAAACAAAGCCCAAAGGTAAGGGAGCAAGGTTTCTTTTAAACTCTTACTGATTTTCAATGTAAGAAAACTGTTTGATTTTTTAACTGCCCTAAAAGATAGATTTTTCGTTTGGCAGAATGTTTATTTTTATCCTACTCCCATATTTCAATCGGCTTTCCCTACTTCCGGATTTTTAGGTCCTGATGAGTATTCAAAGCCTTTTTAAAAAAAAAGGAGTCTTCCACTATTAATTATCTACTAACTACACAATCCCACTAAAAAATATTCCTCTTTCGGCTAACCCACTAGTACTTTACTTATTACCTAGTGGACCCCTCCTATTTTCATTAACTAGTAGATCCTTAATTGATTATTCAGGTATCGTAGTTCCCTTAAATACCCCCCTTGATGTCCATGAATTTACTGTGATTCCTATCCTGAATGAACCTAAGGCTATAAAATTATCCTAAATTCAATTAACATCAGACCCTAAACCTATTATGTGACTCAAATAACTCAAATCAAACACTGAACTTTTAAGGTAGATTAAACAAAAGATGAGACATTCAATAGTTCAGAGGATTAAAACAAATACCTAAATTGAAAGCCTTTGAATTACTATTATCAGAGCGACTCATAGGAATATCACATTATCGTACAAGAAGATCACTGATATAGAATAGCTTGAAACATCTCAGCAAAATAGGAGAAAACAGAATCCTAGACAAGATTAAGCAAACAAGATGAGCTAAGCCATATTTTCAATGATTACCTGTCATTACCCCAAAACCCGATCATGATGGCGCCCAACACATTGCTAGGCCAGACTGACCAACCATTCATATCATAGAGCTACCAACTCTCACTTTACCCTTTTTAGCATAAAAAAATAATAAGAAAATGATATAACATCTGGCACATCGAAAAAAGATATCCCAAAACCAGTATAAAACCTCCAACAAAATCAGGAGTCATAAGTCACGAGCCTCTACCAGAATATAAATGTGATATTGTATACAACTGTGACTACAAGTGAAGAATAGTCTAAAGAAAGGAAAAGATATAGTGGAGAGTCAGGTCCTGCGGACGCTAGCAGCTACCTCGATAGTCCAAATGATGCACTATGAGCGGCTAGAAAGTCAGCTCTGCTGTGATGTACCTGGATCTACACACAACGTGCAGGAAGTAGTGTGAGTACTTCCAACTCAGTGGTAATAAGCAAGGGTAAGACAGTGAAGGTAAGAAAACCCAATAAAGCACTAAGCAAGGCTATATAACATTATCCTTTACTAATTATCAACATGATCAGTATCAGAACCAGCAATATAAGCTAAACAGTACAACAAGTATATCTAAATGCAATGCAACGCATGAATATAACCGCTATGGCGGGTAGCCCGATCCATTTGGGTACCCGTGCTCACTGTGGTGGTTCAGACTCCGGAGGGGCTCTTACAGCCCAAGCACAATATCATGATATGCTGCAGCGCGCAGCCCAATCCACTACCAGTCCAGCTACATGCAATGCAAGCCTCACAGGCACTAAAATAACATTTGAAAACTCTTTTTATCATTTACAGTAGAAAACAATGTCTCAGAAATTCCAGAGTTTGGAAAAACCATTTCAGACACTGATAGCTCAGGACTAGTATCAGAATAACATGCTAATATCGTAAAAATAATAGTAACGATGCTCGCGGTATCCCAATAACTGGTTCACAGCCCAAAGATATCCATAACCATCCAAGTAGGAGGTTTAACGGCTCAATAATAGCCAACAACACAATATAGAATTACCAGGTCGCACTAAGCCATAGTCCCCAATCACAATCGACCCCGCACTCATAGGAGAGTACGTGTATCGCCTCAATACAACATCACATAGTGATATCCCGGGGTTTCGAACCCGCTGGTCATCACCCACACCCATTACTCACCTCGACTCGGCTCGAAGACTAGTTTACAATGCCCTTGCCACAAGAATCGGCCTCCACGGGTGCAGAATCTGATCAAAACCAATAGAAACACATCAAAATAGGCTAAAAGAACATAACCCAATCGAAACAACTCAAATTACACCAAGAACCACGAAGTTACCAAAACCCAACCCTCGGGCCCGCTCCTCAAAAAATTACAAAAGTTACATTTTCAGAATCCTTATCTCAACACGAGTCCATACTTATAAAGTTTATCAAAATCGGACTCTGTTTGCCCATTCAAATCAATGATTTTCAATAACCCAGGCTTAGAGCAAAAACCTCCATTAATACACCTCGAATCCTCCATTTTTAAGTATTAACTCCATAATTTAACAATATAATAACATAAATTGAGTCCACGAATGCTCACCTAAAGAATCCCTTCAATTTCCTCCTCAAAATCGCCTAAATCGCCTCTTGGTTCTAAGCCCCAATGTGTTATAACATTCTGAAATTTGAACCCTTCAGTTCCTTAATCACTGACGTTTTTCCGCTTCTGCGGTCCTAGGCTCGCACCTGGGAGATCGCTTCTGCAGTAAATAGGTCGCTTCTCTGACAATCCACTTAACATCCACCATCGCTTATGCGGCACAGGTCTCACACCTGCAAGACCGCTTAAGCGGTTGACCTTCCGCTTTTGCGTAACTTCCCAGTCGCCTAACTTTCGCTTTTGCGACCAAGGGCTCGCTTCTGCGAGCCCGCCTCTGCGATATCCTTACCGTTCATGCGGTTTTCCCCCAGCCAGGCCTTGATCGCATCTGCGACAACTAGGTCACTTCTGCGGGGCTGCTTCTGCGGTTCCCCATCCGCAGAAGTGAAATGCCTGCTGCAGATCACACCAGCAATCCAAAACTTCAAAAATTCATCCGTTAGACCCTCCGAAAACATCCCGAGGCCTCCGGGACCTCAAACAAAAATACCAATCCACTCTAAATCATCGCACGAACTTGTTCCAATCATAATAACACACCCTCAAACAAATGAATCATCAAACTAAGGCCAGTTCAAGCCTAAGATTCAACCAAAACTTCCGGAACCTACATTCTATCAAAACCCGACGAAACGACTTCTGAATGACCTGAAAATTTGCAAACATATCCAAAATCACCTAACGAAGCTACTACGACAGTCAGAATTCAATTCCGACTCCCATATCAAAATCTCACATATCGATCGGATTTTGCCAAAATTCCAATTTAGCCAATTCAAGCCTATTTCTATACCGGGCCTCCAAATTCAATTTTGGTCGTTCCCCTAAGTCACAAATCACCTCCCGGAACTAACCAAATCATTAGAATTTGATTCTGAGCCCTCTAACCACATAGTCAACTCCAGGTTGACTTTTCATAAACAAGCTTCACTCAAAAAGGCTATATGCCTTATTTTCAACCAGAATCAATCCCAATTCAACTGATAAACTCTAACATAGATATAGAAACATGAAACACATAAATGAAGGGGTAACGGGGTGATAACTCTCATGACGACGGGCCGAGTCATCACATTCTCCCCCACTTAAGCAAATATTCGTCCTCGAGCAGGTCAAGAAACATACATGGAGACACAAGTAAATAAGGATATCTACTCCCATCTCCTGCTCGATCTCCCAAGTAGCCTCCTCCACTGGCTGACCTCTCCACTAAACCTTTACTAATGCAATGTCCTTGGACCTCAATATCCTCACCTGACGACCCAATATAGCTATAGGCTCCACATCGTAGGTCAACTCATCATCAAGCTGTATAGTACTGATATCCAACACATGCGATGGGTCGCCAACATATTTTCGGAGCATAGACATGTGAAATACTGGATGTACGCCCGATAGGCTGGGTGGCAAAGCAAACATATAGGCCACCTCTCCAATCCTCCCGAAAAATTCAAAAGGGCCAATGAATCTCGGATTGAGCTTTCCTTTCTTCCCAAATCTCATGACGCCTTTCATAGGCGAAACCTTCAGTAAGACCTTCTCACCCATAGAACAAGACACATCCCAAACCTTCCGGTCTGCATAACTCTTCTAGCGCGATGGAGCTGTGCGAAGTCTCTCATGAATCACCTTTACTTTATCCAAAGCATCCTGGACCAACTGTGTCCCCAAAACCTAGCCTCACCGGGCTCGAACCAACTGGAGATCTACACCGTCTCTCATACAAAGCCTCATACGGCGCCATCTGAATACTAGATTGGTAGCTGTTTTTATAAGAAAACTTTGCGAGAGGAAAATAATCAGCCCATGAACTACCAAAATCAATAACACAAGCTCGCAACATATCCTCCAAGATCTAAATAGTACGCTCGGACTTTCCGTCCGTCTGAGTATGAACTGCAGTACTCAACTCAACCTATGAGCCCAACTCACGCTGAAATGTCCTCTAGAACTACGAAGTAAACTGAGTACCTCTGTCTGATATAATAGAAACCGGAACCCCATGCAATCTCACAATATCATGGATGAATATCCCTGCTAACCGATTCGAGGAATATGTAGTACACACACGAATGAAGTGAGCTGACTTGGTTAGCCTATCCACAATCACCCAAACTGAATCAAACTTCCTCGCTATCTGAGGGAGCCCACTAACAAAATCCATAGTGATCCTTTCCCACTTCCACTCGGGAATATTAATATACTGAAACACGCCGCCGGGCCTCTGATGCTCGTACTTGACCTACTGACAGTTGAGACACCGTGCTACATGACTCACAATGTCCATCTTCATCTTCCTCCACCAATAATGTTGTTTCAAGTCCTGGTACATTTTTGCGGCACCTGGATGGATAGAATACCACGAGATATAGGCCTCCTCTAATATTAACTCACGAAGGCCATCAACATTGGGCACGCATATGCGGCCCTGCATCCTCAATACACCATCAATATCAATAGTGACATCCCTAGCATCATCATGCTGAACTCTGTCATTAAGGACAAGCATGTGTAGATCATCATACTGGCATTCATGAATGCGATCATATAAAGAAGCCCGAGAAACAACACAAGCCGACACCCTATTGGGCTTTAAAATATCTAACCTCACTAACCAATTGGCCAACGCCTAAACATCATATGAAAATGGTCTCTTTCCAACTGGAATATATGCCAAGCTGCCCATACTGATCGTCTTTCGGCTCTAAGCATCGGTCACCACATTGGCCTTACCCAAATGATATAGAATAGTAATGTCATAATCCTTGAGCAACTCAAGCCATCTTCGCTGCCTCAAATTAAGATCCCTCTGTCTGAATAAATGCTGGAGACTACAAGTGCCTCCAAATTTTCAAGGCATGAACTATGGCAGCTAACTCCAAATCATGAACAGGGTAGTTCTTCTCATGAGGCTTCAACTGACGAGAATCATAAGCAATCAGTCTACCCTGCCGCATCAATACACAGCCTATCCCCACTCTCGAGGCATCACAATATATAGTATATGAACCTGAAGCTGATGGTAAGACCAATACTGCAGGTGTAGTCAAAGATGTCTTGAGCTTCTGAAAGCTCTCCTCGTGCTCATCCGACCACACAAATGGTGCACCCTTCTGTGTCAACTTGGTCAAAGAAGAATCAATGGATGAAAATCCCTGAACAAATCGGCGATAATACCCCGCCAAACCAAGGAAACTCCTAATCTCCTTAGCTGAGGATGTTCTAGGCCAACTCTTGCACCACTTATATCTTCTTTGGGTCAACCTGAATACCATCGCGAGACACCACATGACCCAGAAAAGCTACTGACTCAAGCCAAAATGCGCACTTGGAGAACTTAGCATACAATTTCTCCTCCCTCAACCTCTGTAACATAATGCTCAAATGCTTAGCATGCTCCTCTTGGCTACGGGAGTATACTAGAATATCATCAATGAACACGATCATGAATGAATCCAGATATGGCCGGATCACACTGTTCATCAGATGCATGAACGTGGCTGGGGCATTGGTCAGCCCAAAAGATATCACAAGGAACTGATAGTGCCCATATCTAGTCCTGAATGCAGTCTTCATAATATCCTAGTCCCTAATCTTCAACTGATGATAGCCTGAACAAACATCAATCTTTGAGAACACCCTCGCTCCTTGGAGCTGATCAACTAAATCATCAATACGCGGTAGAGGATACATATTCTTCACTGTTACCTTGTTCAGCTGTCTATAATCAATACACATCCGCATAGAACCATCTTTCTTCCTAATAAATAATACTGGTGCACCCCTCGGTGACACACTAGGGCGAATGAACCCCTTATCCAAAAGCTCTTGATGCTATTCTTTCAATTCCTTCAACTCAGCTGGTGACATCTGGTAAGGAGGAATAGAAATGGGCTGAGTGCCCGACACCAATTCATACAAAAATCGATGTCCCTGTCCGGTGGCGTACCTGGCAGGTCTGATTGGAATACATCTGAAAAGTCCCTCACAATAAGCACATAATAAATACTAGGAGTCTCAGCTCCCACATCCCTCACAAATGCTAGATACGACAAACACCCTTTTCCAACCATTCTCTTAGCCGTTAAGAATGAAATAACACGGCTAGGGATGTAATCAGTTGAACTCCGCCACTCAATTTGAGGAATACCAGGAATAGCTAATGTAATTTTCTTGGCATGACAGTCTAATAAAGCATGGCACGGGGACAGCCAGTCCATGCCCAAAATCACATCAAAATCGACCATACAATAATAATAACAGATCTACCTAGGTCTCCAGACCACCAATAGAAACAACACAGGATCTATAGACATGATCCACAATGATCGTATCACCCACCGGGGTGGATACATGAATAGGAAAATCCAGACTACCATGGGTCGCACCCAAATGATGTGCAAAATAAGAAGACACGTATGAGTATGTGGACCCGACATCAAACAAAATAGAGGAATCTCTATGACAAACTAAAATGCTACCTGTAATCACTGCATCAGAGGCAACAACATCATGCCTATCAGGATGTGCATAGAAATGTGCCTGACCACCACTCGATCGCTCCTCACCTCTGGAGCGACCTCTAAAAGCCCGACCTCCACCTCTACTAGCCTCAGATGGTGCAGAAGAGGAGGGGTGATCCCTCTGGTGAGACCTATCCCTGCGAAGTCGAGGGCAGTGCCTCCTAATATGGCCAATCTCACCATACTCAAAACAACTGCCTCGCGCTGGAGAAGGGGACTGAAGGGAACCCCTCACCATAGATTAACCCTTGGACGAGGAAGTAGGTGCTTTACTTTGAGCTGGGAGGGCACTAAGTGAAGACTGGCCCTACTGGAAACCTTGACGGCCACGACCAGAAGAAGCTCCACTATACTCTGGGAAGCCTGACTGAGAAGGTCTAGATGAACGACCTCTGCCCTGATGGAACTGCTCCCTGGATGGAGCACCACTAACACTACCAGAACCTCGAGGCCTCTTGGCTTCCCTCTCCTCTCGCTTACGGTGACGATCTGCCTCAATAGAGCATGCCATATCAACAACCTGCTCAAAAGATGATGCCAATACTCTCTCTTTGGTCATCAGGATACGAATAGAATAGTTGAGGCCATCTATGAACCTCATGATCCTCTCCCGATTTGTCGGGATCATCCAAGTAGCATGCCTAGCCAACTGAGTATACCTCAGCTCAAACTGGGTTACTGACATATCACCCTGCACTAGCAACTCAAACTGGCGATGTAGCTCCTCTCAACAGGACTGAGGCACATACTTCTCTAAAAAGAGAGTGGAAAATTACTGCCAAGTAAGGGGTGCTGCCCATGTAGGCCTACACCTCTCAAACTCCTCCCACCAATCGAATGCTGGACTAGAAAATTGGAATGTAGTAAATGAAACACTATTGGACTTAAGAATCCCCACTGTACGTAACATCCTCTAACACGTATCTAAGAAACCCTGGGCATCCTTGCCTTCGGTACTACTGAATGAAGGTGGCTGGAGTCTACCAAATCTCTCCAATCGACACTGCTCGTCGTCAGGCATCTCCGGTACAACATACTCCGGGGCTAGCACAACTGGCGCAACTGGAACAGCCGGTGCAGCTGCCTGAGCTGGGACTGTCTCTGGCGCCTGAAGTCCCTGCACAACCTGCTTTGGTATGCGAGCTGTGGAGATCTTATGACCACCCCTAGTTTGAGATGTTGTTGCTGTAGCGGTAGCTGAAACTACCTGAGCCAACCCAGTACACACTGATAATACCAGGAATAACAATAGGCATTGCCGGTGCCTGAGCGGGTGCTGCTGGAGCCTCAACCACTGGGGGTTGATCTTGGGTAGGGGCAATAAGTGGGTCTACTGGCACTACCCCTGCCACTCTACCACGGCCACGACCACGGCCTTGACCACGGCCTCTAGCTGGTGATAGTGGTGGTCGTCCACCTCGTCTTGTAGCACGAGTCCTCGTAATCTGTGAGAGAATAGAATACATAAGTTCAGTTCTCGGAACAACAAAACCGCATGACAGTGTTCAAGATATGTGAAGTGTTTCCTAAAGGTCTGCAGCCTCCCAAGGATAAATACAGAAGTCTCCGTACCGATCCGCAAGACACTACTAATTGGCTCAAGACGCATGAGGCCTAGTAACCTAGGCTCGGATACCAACTTGTCATGACCCCAAACCCCGGTCGTGATAGCATCTAGCACATTGCTAGGCTAGCCCGACCAACCATTCATATAACAGAGCTACCAGCTCTCACTTTACCTTTTTTAGCATAAAACAATAATAAGAAAATGATATAACATCTGGCACATCGGAAAAAGATATCCCAAAACCAGTATAAAACCTCCCACAAAATCAGGAGTCAGAAGTTATGAGCCTCTACCAGAATATAACTGTGATAGTGTATACAACTGTGACTACAAGTGCAAAATAGTCTAAATAAAGGAAATGATAGACTGGAGAGTCAGGTCCTACGGACGCTAGCAGCTACCTCGACAGTCCAAATAAAGCACCCCGAGCGGCTGGAAAATCAGCTCTGTTGTGATGTACCTGGATCTGCACATAATGTGCAGGGAGTAGTGTGAGTACTACCACTGATGTGAGTACTTCCAACTCAGTAGTAATAAGCAAGGGTAAGACAGCGAAGGTAAGAAAACCCAATAAAGCACCAAGCAATGATATACAACATTATCCTTTACCAATTATCAACATGATCAGTATCAGAACCAATAATATCAGCTAAACAGTACAACAAGTATATCTAAATGCAGTGCAACGCATGAATATGACCGCTACGGCACTTAGCCCGATCCATTTGGGTACCCGTGCTCACTGTGGGGGTTCAGACTCCGGAGGGGCTCCTACAGCCCAAGCACAATATCATGATATGCCGCGGCGTGCAACCCGATCTACCAGTCCAGCTACATGCAATGCAAGCCTCATAGGCACAGAAATAACATTTGAAACCTCTTTTTGTCATTTATAGTAGAAAACAATGTTTTATAAATTCCAGATATTGGAAAATCCATTTTAGACAATGATAGCTCAGGACTGGTATCAGAATAACATACTAATATCATAGAAATAATAGTAACGATCCTCGCGGGATCCCAATAACTAGCTCACAGCCCAAAGATATCCATAACCATCCAAGTAGGAGGTTTATCGGCTCAATAATAGCCAACAACACAATATAGAATTACCAGGTCGGACTAAGCCGTAGTCCCCAATCACAATCGACCCCGCACTCACAAGAGAGTACGTGTCTTGCCTCAATATAGCATCACATAGTGATATATCGGGGTTTCGAACCCACTGGTCATCACCCACACCCATTACTTAACTTGACTCGGCACGAAGACTAGCCCCAATGCCCTTTCCTCGAGAATCGGCCTCCACGGGTGAAAAATCTGATCAAAACCAATAGAAACACATCAAAATAGGCTAAAGGAACATAACCCAATCAAAATAACTCAAATTATACCAAAAACCACGAAGTTTCCAAAACCCGACCCTCGGGCTCGCTTCTCGGAAAATTACCAATCCTCCATTTTCAGGTATTAACTCTATAATTTAACAATATAATAACATAAATTAAGTCCATGAATTCTTACCTAAAGAATCCCTTCGATTTCCTCCTCAAAATCGCCTAAATCGCCTCTTAATTCTAATCCCCAATGTGTTATAACATTATGATATTCGAACCCTTCAGTTCCTTAATCACTGACGTTTTTCCTCTTCTGCGGTCCTAGGCTCGAACCTGCGAGACCGCTTCTGCGGTAAATAGGTCACTTCTATTACAATACACTTAACAGCCACCATCGCTTCTACGGCGCAGGTCTCACACCTGCGAGACCGCCTAAGCGGTTGACCTTCTGCTTCTGCGCAACTTCCCAGTCGCCCAACATTCGCTTTTGCGACCAAGGGCTCGCTTCTGCGAGCCCGCCCCTGCGATATCCTTACTGTTTTTGTGCTTTTCCCTCAGCCAGAACTTGATCACTTCTGCGACCACAGGGTCACTTCTACGGGGACCCTTCTGTGGTTCCCTATCCGCAGAAGCGAAATACCTACTGCAGATCACACCAGCAGTCCAAAACTTTAAAATTTTTTCCGTTAGACCCTCCGAAAACATCCCGAGCCCCCGGGACCTCAACCAAAAATACCAATCCACTCTAAATCATCAAACGAACTTATTTCAATCATAAAAACACACTGTCAAACACATGAATCATCAAATTAAGGACGGTTCAAGCCTAAGATTCAACCAAAACTTCCGAAACCTACATTCTATCAGAAACCCGACCAAATGATGTCCGAATGACCTTAAAATTTGCAAACATATCCAAAATCACCTAACGAAGCTACTGCATCTATCAAAATTTCATTCTGACTCCCGGATCAAAATCTCACCTATCGATCGGATTTCGCCAAAATTCCAACTTAGCCAATTCAAGCCTATTTCTACACCGAACCTCCAAATTCAATTCCCATCGTTCCCCTAAGTCACAAATCACCTCCTGGAACTAACCAAATCATCAGAATTCAATTCCGATCCCTCTAACCACATAGTCAACTCCATGTTGACTTTTCATAAGCAAGCTTCACTCAAAAAGGCCATATGCCTTATTTTCAACCAGAATCAATCCCAATTCACCCGATAAACTCTAACACAGGTTTAGAAACATGAAACACATAAATGAAGGGGTAACTGGGTGATAACTCTCTTGACGATGGGACGGGTCATCACATTCCCACAGTTAGTATCGATAATCAACAATAACCAAAATTCTGATAAAGCTGGACCAAGTAAAGTGTCTGATGAGAAAGAAGAGACAAAGTAAGCAAACAAAACACAAGAGCAATCGAAATAAACACCACTGAACAACAAATATAAAACAGAAGACGAATTAAGCTAGTTGACCAAACACGAATTACAACTAGGTTTAAACAGACCAAAAAAACAATACAAAAATGGTAAAAGTGAGGTAAAAAAGATACGCAGAATCAGACCCAAAGAACCCTGCTCCATCAACCTTGAATCGAGCCTTTTCCTTATGTTTGAAGATGAAACGGGCCTTAATTGAGTGTTCTCGATTGAGAACACACGATTAAAGCCGGATACAACCTCAAATTTCTCTAAGACAAATTTCCTCTTTTCTAAGTTTTTTTATTCGATTTGGGGTTCAAACGGCTCTGGTTTGATTCGAACTAAACCAACGTTGTCTTGGTAACGAGGGAGGTCTGGGGTTGTTCGGTATGAATTTGGGTTTGGTTGGGGTAGGTTAGGGTTTTGGGTCGATTTTTTATCTAAAATTCGATGGATTCAAGGATGATCTGAGGAAAAGGGAATGTGGATTCGAAATGGGGAGGTCAAGATGAGCCTAGGTTGTAAAAATGGGGGTGTTTGGATGGCAGCCACCATCGTAGGTGATTCCCGGCTCGGTGGCGGGCGGTGGCGTCTATTTGGCCTCTGAAATCAAAGAGGCAAGGAAAGGAGGGGGGTCCTAAGGGGTTTGGGAGGGTATTGGTATACTAAAAAAGGGTGATTAATGATGGACCATTGGATGGAGTCGCATCGATGGTCCAGATTAATTAATGGGGAAAATGGGGTTGTATTAGAATAAATGGGGACTGGGGCGGTTTGGGGCGATGGGCCGGGTCTGGTTTGGTTTGGGGTGAGCTATGCACGTGGGCTTGGCGTGATGGAATTAAAATTAGCCAAAATTTATTTTTCTCTTCAATTTTCTATTTCTTTTCTTTTCATTTAATTCCTAATTAAAAAAACATAACAAAAAAATTCTATAGAAAATCAAATTAACTTCTACTAACAACTAACACACACAATTAAATATCAATTAAAAATAAATCAACAACTAGACTTTTAAATGCTAAAAATGCAAAGTGTATCATTTTTTTGTGATTTTAATTTCGCAAAACAAAACTTAGTTACTCCCAATAAATCCTAAGTGCAACATATTTTTTTGTATTTTATATTAATTTAATTAATACTCACGCATAGACAAATGCAAATAATAGGAGAAAAATAACACAAAAAATCACAAAATCACGAACAACACAAACTATTTAATTTTGGGAGTAATTCTCATGTAGGACAAAAATCACACCTCTTTTTAGCGCGCCCTTACCCCGGGGTAGATGCGAGGGATTTTTTCCATTTAAAGTTATAATATTAGAAATGGAATTATTTAATTTATTTCAGAGTCGCCAGTTGGAATAAATTACTGTCACGACCCAAATCAGGCCGTGATGGCGCCCAACAATCAAGCTAGGCCAGCCAGACCAATAAACGTTCTTCACAAATAATATTAGTCCCAAATGGACAACTCAAGAAGAATATATGAGTCATAGAAACTCCAATAATAATAATACGAAAAAAATACTGAGAAGTGCGAAAACAACTAACACACCCAAAGATCTGGAGTTACAAGTCTAGAGCCTCTAAAACAAAACCGAATGATAGTAGGGAATACTGTATGAAAATACTCAAATCTGAACATAAAGTAACAACTTAAAAGAGATGAGAAGCTAGGTTCTGCGAACGTCGGCAGCTACCTCGGCAACTCGGTATGACTCTGTAAAAGCTGAAATGCTCGTCTACTTCTCTTGACTACCTGAATCTGCACACAAACGTGCAGGGAGTAGGGGTGAGTACTAAGTACTCAGTGAGTAATAAATATATACAAGTAGCTGAAAGTAAGAAATCCACAGAATAGCACATAATGAAGCTAAACTACGGTCCGATCCTCCTATGAACTAACAACAACAATACAACACAATTATCACAGATAATTCAGCAGATAAAGATGCAATGCAATTCACATAACCGCTACGGCGTGTAGCCCGATCCATTTAACATCGACGGCGCTCACTTGGGGTGTGTATAGACTCCGGAGGGGCTATTACAGCCCTAGCGCAATACTGATGCGGCGTGCAGCCTGATCCTCATATCGTATCAACCGCTGCGGCGTGCAGCCCGATCCATCCTCAGTCCACAACAATCATATAAGTCACACAACAACTTAAATTACTTATTTCCAGGTTCCCTTTCATTAATTATGAAAATACGTTAACTTTTATTTAATTTTTTGCAAAATAGGTGACTTAGCAATTCAAAACTATGATTTCAACCCAGGACTGAGATTAGTGATTTAAGCAAGTATAGTTATAACATATATAACTATCCCCTAGGGATACTACAGGTCGGCACAAGGCCCCAAACACGGCATACAACCCACAATTATATCAAATACAGTGTTTTTCAACCAGGAATATCATATTATATTCATTCGGGATGGACTAAGTCTCAATCCCCAGTCACAATGAATTCCCGCACCTGCCACGGGGTGCGAGCCACGCCCTACTAGCGTCACAATGTGATAAGCCGGGGTTTTTGAACCCTCAGGCTACCATATACACAAACTACTCACCTCTAGCCGGTCGTAGACTCGTCCGCAATGCCTTTTCCTTTGGAATTCGCTGCCTCGCGCATAGAATCTAGTCAAACACCAACAATTATGTCAATTACGGGTCAAAGAAACATAACCCACTTCAATTTACATGAAATACGCATAATTGCACTAAGTTGGTAAAACCTGACCCCGGACCCGCTGCTCGAAAAATTCCGTAATTAGTACCAACACGATCCTCGTCTCGCCACGAGTCCGTAAATATAAATTTTATCGAAATCGGAGTTCGAATGGCCTTTCAAAAGTCAAAATTTCGTTTTTAATACCTAGGCCATAATCCTTCGCAGTTTCTACCCAAATTCATGAAGATTGGTGTTAATTCTACCATAAAACTATGTTTTTGAGTCAAGAAACTTACCTCCGATGTTACCCCGTCAATTCCTCTCTTCAGAGCACCCAAAACCCTCTTTAAACGAAGTGTATTTAGTGAAAAACTGATTAGGGTCGCGACTGGTTTTTAATTAATCTATTTCTGCTCAGACACCTCCTTCTATGCGATCGCAAAGGCCCTATGCGATCGCATATAGTTAAATTTTCCTGCCAATTTCCCTTTCTATGCAATTGCAATACACCTACACGATGACATAGCACAAACATCCAGGCTTCATTTTTTTTTCTTCTCTGCGATTGCAACAATGGGTATGCGATCGCACTATGCAGTCTGATAAGCCTATGCGATCACACCCCCTGCTATGCAATCGCATAACACATTTTATCAGACCCACCAGGCTTTTCTATGCGATCGCATAGCACTAACTGCAATTTTTTTGCTTTAACTTTTTGATCAAAACTTGCCCGTTGGACATCCGAAATGATCCCGAGACCCACGGGACCACAACCAAAACCCCGAATACATCACATTACCTCATTCAAACTTGCTCACAACATAAAAACACCATTGTAAACGTCAAAATCACCCATTTCTTCACTGATTCAAGCCTAAGTTTCTTCAAAACTTCCGAAACTAACATTCAATCCAAAACCCGACCTAAACACCTCCGAATGACCTGAAATTTTGCATGCATATCCAAAATCACCTAACGGAGATACAGTAACTCTCAGAATTTCATTCCGAACCCTGGATCAAAATCTTACCTACCGTTCGGATTTCACCAAAATTTAACCTTAGCCAATTCAAGCCTAAAACTACACCGGACCTCTAAATTCGATTTTGATTGCTCTCCTAAGTCATAAATGATCCCCCGAAACTAGTTGAATTATCATAATTCAATTACGAGATATCTAGCTCACCGGTCAACATTCGGTTGACTTTTCCAAACTATCCTTTCCATAAAGAGGTATATGACATCATTTCTATCTAAATTCTTTCGGATTTGCTTCTAACTTTCCAAACACATATAAATAAGCATGTTGAGGTGTTAAATGAAGAAACCGGGGCAATAACTCCCGTACGACCAGTCGGATCGTTATATTCTTCCCAACATAAACAAACGCTCGTCCGCGAGCGGGTAAAGAAACATACCTGAAGTATCAAATAAGTGTAGATATCTGCTCTGCATCTCCTGCTCGGTCTCCAAAGTTTCTTCCTCCACGGGACAACCTCTCCATTGTACTTTCACTGAAGCTATGTCCTTGGATCTCGGCTTACGAACATGTCGACCCAAAATGGCTACCAGCTCCACATCATAGGTCAAGTCCTCATCTAACTGTTTTGTGCTGAAGTCTAACATATGTGACGGGTCTCCAACATGCTTCCGGAGCATAGATACATGGAATACCGTGTGAACTCATGACAAGCTGGGTGGCAAAGGAAGCATATATGCCACCTCCCCAACTTTTCTAAGCACCTCAAAAGGTCCAATGAACCTTGGGCTCAACTTTCCTTTCTTTCCAAACCTCATAACGCCCTTCATAGGCGAAACCTTCGGCAACACCTTCTCACCTACTGAATTTGACACTCTTAGGGCTTCCGGTCTGCATAACTCTTCTGACGCGACTGAGCTGTGTGAAGTCTCTCCTGAATCACCTTCACCTTGTCTAAGGCATCCTGAACTAACTCTGTCCCAAACAACCTAACCTAACTGGTTCAAACCAACCGACTGGAGACCTATACCGCCTCCCATATAAAGCTTCATATGGTGTCATCTGAATGCTGGACTGATAGTTATTATTATAGGCAAACTTCGCAAGAGGCAAGTAATCAGCCCATGAACTACTGAAATCAATAACGCAAGCACGCAACATGTCCTCCAATATCTGAATAGTACGCTCAGACTGCCCATCCGTCTATGGATGAAATGTTGTTCTCAGCTCTACCTATGAACCTAACTCTCGTTGAAATGTCCTCCGGAACTAAGAAGTGAACTGGGTACCTCTGTCTGATATAATAGAAATGGGAACTCCATGCAATCTCACAATCTCGCGGATGTATATCTCTGCCAACTGCTCCAAGGAGTATGTAGTACACATTGGAATGAAGTGAGCCGACTTGGTCAGCCTATCCACGACTACACAAACTGAATCAAACTTCCCGCTATCCGAGGGAGTCCACTAACAAAGTCCATAGTGATCATTTCCCACTTCCACTCGAGAATATCAATACGTTGGAACACACCACTAGGTCTCTGATTTTCACACTTGACCTGCTGACAGTTTAGGCATCGTGCTACATGATTCACAATATCTTTCTTCATCTTTCTCCACCAGTAATGCTGTCTCAAATCCTGATGCATCTTCACGGCACCTGGATGAATAGAATACCGTGAGTTGTGGGCACCCTCTAATATCAACTCACGAAGGCCATCAACATTGGGCACACATATCCGGCCCTGTATCCGCAACATACCATCACTATCAATAGTAACATCTCTGGCATCATCATGCTGAACTCTGTTCTTAAGGACAAGTAAGTGTGGATCATCATACTGGCGCTCTTGAATATGATCATATAACGAAGAATGAGCTACTACACAAGCCATAACCCGACTGGGCTCAGATATATCCAGCCTCAACTGCAAGGTGTCTCTCCCCAACTGGAATATACGCCAAGCTTCCCATACTAATAGCCTTCTGGCTCAATGCATCGGCCACAATATTGGCATTCTTGGGATGGTACAAAATGGTAATATCATAGTCTTTAAGCATTTAAAGCCATCTCCCCTGCCTCAAATTGAGATATTTATGCTTAAACAAATGCTGGAGGCTGCGGTGGTCTATATATACATCACAAGATACACCATACAAGTAATGCCTCCAAATCTTTAAGGCATGAACAGTAGTAGCTAACTCTAAATCATGAACAGGGTAGTTCTTCTCGTGGGGCTTTAGCTGACGAGAGGCATATGCAATAACTCTATCCTCCTGCATCAATACACAACCAATCCCCACTCTAGAAGCATCACAATACACCATATAAGACCCTTAAGCTGATGGCAACACAAGTACCGGAGTTATGGTCAAAGCCGCCTTGAGCTTCTGAAAGCTCTCCGCACATTCATTAGACCACATAAATGGAGAATTCTTCTGTGTCAGCTTCATCAAAGGTGAAGCAATAGATGAGAAACCCTGAATAAATCGGCGGTAATAACCTGCCAAACCGTAGAAACTCCGAATCTCAGTAGCTGAGGAAGGTCTGGGCCAATTCTGCACCGCCTCGACCTTTTGTGGGTCAACCAGAATACCATCACTGGACACTACATGTCCCAGAAAGGTCACAGTATTAAGCTAGAATTCACACTTAAAGAATTTTGCATAAAGCTTTTCTTCTCTCAACCTCTGCAGTACCACCCTCAAGTGTTGTGCATGCTCCTCCTGGCTGCGCGAATACACCAGGATATCATCAATAAACACAGTCACAAAATAATCAAGGTATGGCCAAAATACACTGTTCATCAAGTGCATGAATGCAGCTGGGGCATTAGTCAGCCTGAAAGACATCACCAGAAAGTCATAGTGCCCATATCTGCGTCCTGAACGCTGTCTTCATAATATTTGAGTCCCTTATCTTCAACTGATGATAGCCCGATCGAAGATCAATCTTAGAAAATACACTAGCTCCCTGGAGCTGATCAAATAAGTCCTCGATACGAGGCAATGGGTACTTATTCTTCACTGTTACCTTGTTCAGATGCCTGTAATCAATGCACATTCTCATTGTGCCATCTTTCTTTTTCAAGAACAATACCGGTTCACCCCACGGTGACACACTCGGGCGAATGAAACCCTTATCTAAGAGTTCCTCAAGATGTTCTTTCAACTCTTTTAACTCCACTGGTGCCATGCGATAGGGATGAATACAAATGGGCTGAGTGCCCGACACCAAGTCAATACCAAAGATCCCTGTCAGGCGGCATGCCCGACAGGTCTCCTAGAAATACATCTAGAAACTTCCTCACAACGGGGACCGAATCAAGACCGGGTGTCTCAGCCTCAACATCTCTAATGAAGGCCAAATAAGATAAACAAACCCTTCCCAATCATTTGTTGGGCCTTTATATAAGAAATCACCCTATCGGACACATAATCAGTCAAGCCACGCCACTCGATCCTCGGATTACCTGGAATAGCTAGTGTGATTGTCTTGGCGTGGCAGTCCAAAATCGCATGGTGAGAAGATAACCAATCCATGCCTAGAATCACATCGAAATCTACCATGCCTAATAGTAACAAGTCAATTCGGGTCTCCAGACCCCCAGTAGTAATAAGACAGGATCGATATACCTGATCCACAACAACAGTATCCCCCACCGGGGTAGACACATGCACGGGCAAGGCAAGAATACTACGGGTCATACCCAAATGATGATCAAAATAGGAAGAAACATAAGAATAGGTGGATCCGGGATCAAATAAGATAGAAGCATCCCTGTGGAAGACTGATATAATACCTGAAAAAATAGCATCTGAGGCACTAGCATCCTTCCTATCCAGAAGAGCATAGAAACGAGCCTGGCCTCCGCCAGTACGATCATCGCCCCTAGGGCGACCCCAAGCCACCTGGCCACCCCTCCTAGCTTATTGTGCTGGTGCTGAAGAAACAGCAGAAGACAAGGGCCGGTCCCTCTGCTGAGACCGCCTATGAAGCTACTAAGGACACTCTCTCTTGATATGGCCCAACTCGCCATACTCAAAGCAATGACCTGAAGATGGACGAAGGGGCTGCTGAGGACCCCTCGCTGTAGATGAATCCAGTGTTGAGGAAACAGGGGCAGAGCTTTGAGCTGGAAGAGCACTCAGTGCAGGTTGACTCTGCTAACGACCCTACTGACCCTGATGGCCCTGATGGCCCTGACGACCATGATCTGATGAAACTCCACTGGACTCTGCACGTCATGACTGATGAGATCTGAATGAACGACCCCTGCTATGCTGCGGCTGGCCCCTAGACGGAGCACCACTGTAATTACCAGTACCACGGGGCCTCTTAGCCTCTCTCTCCTCACGCTCTCTGCGGCGATCTGTCTCAATATGACGGGCAGCATCAACCACCTCGTCAAAGGTAACTACTGAAGCTCTCTCTCTGGTCATCAATATACGGATGGGATAAATAAGACCATCTATAAATCTTCTAATCTTCTCTCTGTCTGTCGGAACCATCCACTTGGCTTGACGGGCAAGTTGTGTGAATCTTATCTCATACTGAGTAACCGACATATCCCCCTACTTCAGCCACTAGAACTGACGACGCAGCTCTTCTCTTTGGGACTGAGGCACATACTTCTCCAAAAATACCATGGAGAACTGCTGCCAAGTGAGGGGCGCTACCCCAGTGGGCCCACGCCTCTCAAAATCCTCCCACCACTGAAATGCTAGACCTGAGAATTGAAAAGTGGTGGAAGCAACACCGCTGGACTCCAGAATATCTGTGGTACGAAGCATACGCTGACATTTATCAAGAAAACCCTGGGCATACTCGCCCTCAGCACCACTAAATGCCGCAGGATGTAGCCTCTCAATGCAACACAATTATCACAGATAATACAGTAGATAAAGATGCAATGCAATGAACATAACCGCTACGGCATGTAGACCGATCCATTTAATGTCGACGGTGCTCACTAGGGGTGTGTACAGACTCCGGAGGGGCTCCTACAGCCCAAGCGCAATACCGCTGCGGCGTGCATCCTGATTCTTGTATCATATCAGCCGCTGCAGCCTGCAGCCCGATCCATCCTCAGTCACACAACAACTTAAATTACTTATTTCCAGGTTCCCTTTCATTAATTATGAAAACACATTAACTTTTATTTAATTTTTTGCAAAACAGGTGACTTAGCAATTCAATACTGTGATTTCAACCCAGGATTGAGATCAGTGATTTAAGCAAGTATAGCTATCACATATATAACTATCCCCTAAGGATACTACAGGTCGGCACAAGGCCCCAAACACGGCTTACATCCCACAATTATATCAAATAAATTGTTTTTCAACCACCAATATCATATTATATTCATTCGGGATGGACTAATCTCAATCCCCAGTCACAATCAATTCCCGTACCTGCCACGGGGTGCGAGCCACGCCCTACTAGCATTACAATGTGCTAAGCTGGGGTTTTTGAACCCTCAAGCTACCATATACACAAACTACTCACCTCTAGCCGGTCGTAGACTCGTCCACAATGCCTTTTCCTTTGGAATTTGCTGCCTCGCGCATAGAATCTAGTCAAACCACAATAATTAGGTCAATTACGTGTTGAAGAAACATAACCCACTTCAATTTACATGAAATATGCATAATTGCACTAAGTTGGTAAAAACCGACCCCTGGGTCTGCTGCTCAAAAAATTTCGTAATTAGTACCAACGTGATCCTTGTCTCGCCACGAGTCCATACATATAAAATTTATCGAAACCGGAGTTCAAATGGCCTTTCAAAAGTCAAAATTTCATTTTTAATACCTAAGCCATAATCCTTCATAGTTTCTGGCCAAATTCATGAAGATTGATGTTAGTTCTACCATAAAATTATGTTTTTGAGTCAAGAAACTTACCTCCGATGTTACCCCGTCGATTCCTCTCTTCACAACACCCAAAACCCTCTCTAAACGAAGTGTATTTAGTGAAAAACTGATTAGGGTCGCGACTGGTTTTTAATTAATCTGTTACTGCTCAGACGCCTCCTTCTATGCGATCGCAATGACCCTATGAGATTGCATAGAGTTAAATATTCCTGCCAATTTCCCCTTCTATGCGATCGCAATACACCTACGCGATCGCATAGCACAAACTTCCAGGCTTCATTTTTTTTTCTTCTCTGCGATCGCAACACTGGTATGCAATCGCACTGTGCAGTCTGATAAGCCTATGCGATCGCATTCCTTGCTATGCGATTGCATAGCACAATTTATCACACCCTCCAGGCTCTTCTATGAGATCGCAATGACTCTATGCGATTGTATAGAGCAATCACTGACTGCAATTTTTCTGCTGCAACTTTTTGATTAAAACTTGCCCGTTGGCCATCTGAAATTATCCTGAGACCCCCTGGACCTCAACCAAAACCACGAATACATGACATTACCTCATTCAAGCCTGCTCGCAACATAAAAACACCATCGTAAACATCAAAATCACCCATTTCACACGGATTCAAGCCTAAGTTTCTTCAAAACATCCAACACTAACATTCAATCCAAAACCCGACCTAAACACCTCCGAATGACATGAAATATTGCACGCATATCCAAAATCACCTAACGGAGCTACTGAAACTCTCAGAATTTCATTTTGAGCCCCGGATCAAAATCTCACCTACCGTTCGGATTTCACCAAAATTCAACCTTAGCCAATTCAAGCCTAAAACTACACCGGACCTCCGAATTCGATTCTGATTGCTCTCGTAAGTCATAAATGATCCCCCGAAACTAGTCGAATCATCAAAATTCAATTCCGAGCTATCTAGCTCACCGGTCAATATTCGGTTGACTTTTCCAAGCAATACTTTTCATAAAGAGGTATATGACCTCATTTCTATCTAACTCTTTCCGATTTGCTTCTAACTTTCCAAACACATATAAATAAGCATGTTGAGGTGTTAAATGAAGAAAATAGGGCAATAACTCTGTAACAACGAGTCGGGTTGTTACAATTACGATGTCCCAAGTCACCGATTTATTTAAATCCAAAATCGAGGAAATTTTCAACTTTCCAAATGAAGTCTGCGAACTAGAAATTCTATGTACGAAATTATGTTGACCCGAGGGAAGGTCTTAGGCACCCCCGAATCCTGTGGTACTAGCACGGTCGCTTAAACTATTGTAAATGGTTAAAATATCTGATTTTAACACATGTTATAAATTATGTGCTTTTAATCAATTCTAAATGCTTTCATTTCATTAAAACTGTACATTTAAATATTTGAGCAAACGGGCTAATCTCGATCTGGACCCAGTAAAGTTTCAAATCTCGTAAAATCAATGCCGATAAAGTTGTTTCAAGATTATCCTACCAAAAGGGTCTATTATATGACTTGATTATAAGTGATCCTCATTTGTTCTAGTCATTCCATACAAGCATGCGTCGTTCAAATAGATTTAAAGTGTGGCCATGGTTGCCCTATAATTACGGATTAACACCAGTTAAAATTGGATTAATCCTAGCGTCGCGTAAATATGATACGGGAGCGTTTGATTTACCACTTAGATTATATTTAGTCAGTTACGTGAAGCGACCGGTTGGAGAAATAACTATATCCCTATCGTGAAGCTTATTTTAACACATGCATGGTTAAATTAAACAAACGATAATAATTAAATGTCAACAACTAATACATGTCAAGCTTTGGAATTAATTTCCAATTCGAAATGTATTTAAGTTTTGTACATTTACAACTAACATTAAACTAAACTGGATGCAAATCCCATTAAAACTGACGCTAACCGTACACTTATCTATTATAGTTTCAGAAAGAGTCCTAAATTAGTTTAAAACATAGCAGAAGCATTCAACCAAAGTCCCACCGTAGAGCTTAAGTTCTGATTCCATTTATTCTCAATAAGAGAAAAGACACAGTCAGAAAGAATGTGTACCTGAGTTTTAAACAACAAAAATGAAAGAGGAAAGGTCAGCAATGGCTCAGCAATAACAAACGAAACAACAACAAGCAAACAAAATAGTAGCAGAAAAATCCCAGGAAAGCCTTAGGAGCATGCGGGAAGAAACCAATAGCAGATTCCAATAACACGACGATTTCAAAATACCCCAAACAACAAACATGCAAATTCAAGAAAGGTACCTTGGATTTCAATGGAAAAATGGTACTACAATACTGATTTCGACTAAAATGAAGACCTCAGTTTCTTTTAAAGACTGGAAAGTCTCCTCTAGGTTGGAAGAAAAACTTAAAATTAAAAACTGATAAGGCTGAAAACTGATGGACTGAAAAACTGATATTCCAAAAATTTATTTGCTTAAGGACTAGAAAAAATCTTATTAGGGATTTTTTATTAAAATCTCCCTCAACTATTCTAAAAACCTTTCTTATATAAACAACTCCAAACCTCCTTACAGCCTGCCTAATGATTTAAAAATTCATCAGTCCATCTTTTTCCCCACTTTCCATCCTGTTTAATCCCTTTTGACTGAGCTTTTGACATTTTATTATTACCCCCCCCCCCATATTTTACTTTCCTAAAAGTCTTTTAACCCGGGTGAATTCACTAGTGACCCTTTTTTCCATTCAAATCCTACCCTTTTCAGCTGTATATTCTTTTACTATGTGAACCCTTTAACCTTTTATCATTAGTCTACTGTTTTTGATTTCTAATTAAGTAAATGCACCAGGCCAAACCCTTATTAAATTATTAAATTGTTCAGTGGCCCACTGAACATTCAACTAGCATTCATGAAACATTTTCAAATCTTAAATCCCAAACTACCCTCCTGATATTCATGTATAATGATAAACTAGATATTCATGTATAATTCAACTGAACATTCAACTGGCATTCATGAAACATTTTCAAACCTTAGATCCCAGACTACCCTCCTAATATTCATGTAAAATGATAAATTAGAGGTCCTAATGGGGGTGGGGAATCAACCTCCACGTTAAATTATTAAAAACAAAATGATTCTAAGGTTTGAAACTGCAACTATAACCAATCCAGTCCTTAAATCAAATTCACACAAATGATTCTAGAAGAAAAACTGAGTTCAACCAACATGTTCATTTCAATTAAAGATTACAATAGGCCAAACATGTGATTCCAATGTTTTGACAAAATAGAGAGTAAACTTATTAATCAACGAAAACTGCTCAAATCGATTATATAGCTCATAACACCGACTCAAACGAACAGAAGAAAATGTTGACCATGTAAAATGTCTTGCACAAGAAGAAGAAGAAGTAATGAACAGGACAATATTACAAACAACACTTTAAACAAAGAAACAAATCAAAAAAACTTTAAGGAGGTTGACATACTTCAGACAGAATCGATCAATTAAATCAGTTCTAACGCATTTATAACAAATTAAACTAAATCTAGGTCTGAGCCGTATCAACGAACATAGTTCATCGCAATGTAACTAAGCAACAAACAAAAGAAATCGACCAAACAAAAAAGGTCTACTGAAGATGGGCATAACCGAAAGAAAACAAGAAATAGAAAAATCAACAAAACAAATTAATGCAAAACAGATATAAACAAAACGAGGCAGAAGGAAAGAAGTAATACCTCAGGCGCTTTGAAACAGGACTGACCCAGGCTTGCTTAACTTGGATCCGACCACTTTGAAGTCTAACATACTCTAAACGAAGTGTTCTCAATTGAGAATACCTCGATTAGGGTCTAATAGCCCCCAATTCCTCTCTTAATTGGGCGGAACCCCAATGCTTTGAGTTCTAGGGTTCGTGCATGCCAATTTGGGGCTCCACGGGTTCTAACTAGATTCGAGTGGAACCAACACTGATTGGGGTATGAGGGAGGTCAGAATTATGGCTGGTGTGAATTTGGGGCGGATTGGGTTACCTTAGGGGTGGCTCGAGTCTTCGATTGAAGATTCGAGAAATTGGAGGTTGATTCTAGGTGAACTAAGCTTGGATTTGGGTTGAGAGGGTCATGGTGCTATAGGGGTATTAGTTTGGCGGTCACCAGCATCGTTGCCGCTAGTTTTTTAGGCAAAGGGAACGGGGGCAGCTAGGGTTTCAGGCCTTCTCTGAAAGAGGCGAAAGGGGTCATAGACTCCGTCTCATTTAAGTTTGGTGTGGGTTTCTCTTCATAGTGGCACAAATCCTTACTAATTTCCTCCAAAACTTCCTCATCCTCATATTCCACTTCATTATCATTTTCAATTTCTTGTATAACTATCTGATTATCATGACTGGACCAGGAATCCTTCATGCATGACAAATCATTGAAATCAGCAAAAACTGGACTGTACAAGAAAAGAAAAGAAAAATAAAATAAGGCTACAAAAATAGAGGAAGAAAGAAATTGCATTTCATTAAACTTTGAAAGGTAACAAGGTTTGGATACATTTGACTAAACGGAACATAGGATTACAATTTTTGAAACAAGACATATTTAGGAATGGAACATTAAAGCTAACTACCACAACTCCCTCCTGATTGGAAGAGGAGTAGCTTCCCAGTTATTTAGCCTGATCTGGGGTCCAACAAACTGAACATCCATCTTGCTTGTTCCCTCGGCTGCCTCTATCATATTCACGCCTTCAAACAACCTCTCAAACCTTGCTAATAGCTCATCATCTGGCCTTATCTCTTCATGGACTGGCATGACAGTTGTCGGACGTCTTTGTGTACCAGGCTTGACGAAGGAGTAGGACAATTTTGGGATAGGTTTGGGGAGGGTCCGTCCTTTCTTTTTCAATCTTTTGGCTCTCTGTATCAGCTACAGTTGGCTTAAAACCCAGGACTAAAGTATTAGTGCTACCCGGAAGACGAACTGGTTGTGTTATACCTTGCAAAGCAACTCCTAGTCCTCTTCCCAGAGAGAACCCGTTCTTTATCATTTCCTTGGTAACCATGACCACTATAGGGGTTACTTTGGGTACTGGGATGCTTTCTCTTTCAGATATCTTGTTCACAATCACAGTGTCCATCACTCGGTACACCTAAAGACCTTTGTTACCCTCAACTTCTTCGAATAGCGTGATGGCATTACAAACATTATCCTCACCATGCACTACTATCTCTTGCTGATCAAATTCAAACTTCATTATTTGATGTAGTGAAGAAGGCACCGCTTTTGTAGCATGGATCCATGGACGTCCTAACAGGAGGTTATAGGACACAGCTCCAACACTTGCAATTCCATGGCCAATTCCACCGGTCAGATGGTAAGTTCTATTACGATATCTCCAACGGTGTTCTTTCCACCTCCATTGAATCCCCTCACACATATGCTATTTATGTGGATCCTTTCATGATCAATCTTCAGTTTTCCCAAATATTAGCACTTGACTCATTATCGACCAAGACACAAGTCACCACTGATTCCTCATACTTCACTGTAAGGTATAACGCCTTATTGGGCTCTGTCTCTTCTAGTGGTAGTTCATCGTCTGAGAATGTTATCCTATTTTCCTCAAAAATTTTGTTTGTAATCTTCTCCAAATGACACACCGTGATCTTTTTTGGTACATGAGCTTCATTTAGGATCTTCATTAATGCCCTTCGATGTTCATCGGAATGAATCAGCAGAGATAGCAAAGATATTTGAGCTGGTGTCTTTCTCAGTTGCTCAACTATGGAGTAATCTTGAGCTTTCATTTTCTTTAAGAACACCTCAGCTTCTTCGTTGGTTACTACTTTATTTACATGGGCCGGATTTTCTTTCACAACTTTCGCCTTAATCAAATCGTCAGGAGCAAAACATCGCCCAGACCGGGTCAAACCATTGGTTTCGTAGATCTCCCCCTTGATTTCTTTTCCTTTGTACATGAGAGTTACCTTGTCATAATTCCAAGGTACGGGTTTGATGTTCATCATCGGCATCTGAATGACCGGTTTGATAACAACTGGTTCTAGATGTGCCCCTTTCATGGTCAATATGGGCTTCACCCCAGGTACTATGACTTTTACAAGTTCAGGTTCAATTACCACTGCTGGCTGACTTGCAGGTGGCTCGACTAACACTTTTTCTCCCTTGACTTTCACCTCTGTCTTGTTGTTTGCTTTGATTGTCATCATAGTCTAAGAGGGTTTTTTGCAGCTTTCTCCCTATACTAGCTCTATCATATGTATTTCATGGTGCACATGCAAAGGATTTGATGTTATGTTGGGAGCCTCGGGGGCTTGCACCTCAATTCTTATGGAGTCAATGAGCTCTTGTATCGCAGACTTAAGGTGCCAACATTTCTCCGTGTCATGTCCCGGTGCCCCAGAACAATATTAACAATGGATGGATTGGTCTAAGTTTCTCGGTGGAGGGTTGGGAATTTTAATGCTCAATAGGACTCAGCATCCCCAATTATCTTAATCGGTGAAAGAGACTGGTATATGATTCTCCCAGATGAGTGAATGTTTTCTTTCTGTGAGCCCTATCACTTTTGACTTCAGTGTCCGGACAAAAACTGGCTCGGTTAGGATTTCTGTAGGTTTTTGGTGGTAGGTAGGTATTTTGGGCATGGTAGACATTCTGAGGGGCTTGGGCTCGCCATGAAGGGGTAGGCGGTGGGTAAGATTGGGCATGCTGGACAAAAACCTGAGGACCAGTTAGAGGGTAATAATGTTGAGGTAGGTTATACGGTGTTGGTGGGTATGATTGATATGGGCGAGGCTGATGTTGATATGGGTTGGGACCCCGGGACCAAGACCTTCCCTCTATAACTACCACTTCTTATTTCATTTTCTTCCCAATTGGTCCTGTTGTCCCCGTCTAAATTGCTTGATTTGTAGCCTTGATGGCTGAATAACTCATGATCTTATTTGTTTTCAAACCTTCTTCAATAAAACTTCCCATCTTTACTACCTCATTAACGGCTTTTCCGATTGCAGACACGAGGTTCCCGTAGTATGTCGGGTCCAAAGCTTGTAAGAAACAATCTACCATTTCTCCTTATTTCATTGGTGGATCCATATAGGCCGCCTGTTCTCTCCACCTGAAACAATACTCCCGGAAACTCTCTCCGGGCTTCTTTTCCATTTTGGTCAATGACAATCTATCCGGGATGATTTCCAGATTATATTGAAAATGGTTTGCAAATGATTGAGCCAAATCGTCCCAAATAAACCATCGAGTATGATCTTGATGGGTGTACCATTCTAATGCTGAGCCGCTGAGGCTTTTACTGAAATAAGACATAAGTAGTTCATTTTTTCCCCCAGCTCCACGCATTTTGCTGCAGTAACCTCTCAGATGGCCTACTGGAACACCATGGCCATCATACATGCCTAATTTTGGCAATTGAAACCCAGCAGGTAGTTGTACCTCGAGGAACAAACACAAGTCTTTGTATTCCACACTAATTTGACATCTCAAACCCTACATATTGCGAAATGACTGCTCAAGGCTCTTCATTTTCTTGGCCATCTCCTCTTGTTCAAGGTTTCTAATAGGTTTCTCCTCCTCCGTCATATCGATAAGTGGGGTGTAAGAATCATGTTGTCTGAAGGTGGGTTCTGGAGGGTTGTAATGATTATCCTAGATATGAAATACAGGCTCACTAGAGGATTTGTGTAAAGCGGCTGGTGGTGGTGCCACATACACTGGAGCGGCCTGGGGTGGTGGTGGTAGAGCTTTTTTAGGAAGTAAGGGTGGTACTTGTGATGTAGTGACGTAATAGTTTGGGTATGTAGGGTATGTAAAGGATGAATTCATGGTAGGTGGATCTTGGTTCGGGACTGATGGAGGAATATATGTGGGGTTGGTTAGGTAAGTAGGTAAGGGTTGTCCCCTCGACCAAGCCTGATACATTTCCAACATCTGCTGTTTAAGCTTATACATTTCTTCCTTCATTCTATTCACATCTACTACTTCCTCCTCTTGCACGGGATCCATGATTGTCGACTCAATTTCTTGGGTCACTGCTTTTGTCATGCTTTTAGAACGAGTGTTGTAGTTGTGATGTGCCAAAATGCCAGTTGCTAACTGCTTTATATTAAACTCATCAACGACAAAAACTTGTTAATAGATAGATCATAATAGACGAACATCACAAGTTTTAAAAACACAACTTTCGCCTGGCAATTATGCATCATCCCGACATTATTGTCTTTCTTTTGACCCACCAATTTTCTTTTCTTTTTCAGCTTTTCTTTTTCTTTTCTTTTGTTTCCACCCATTTTTCGTTTTCATTGTTTCCTCTTTTTTCTTTTTTCTTTTTTCTTTTCTTTTTCTTTTTTTTTTCTTCTTTTTTTTCGATTCTATATGTTTGCCTATCGCACAAGCAATTGCATGTAAGGATAAATAATGACAACTTTTTGATTTTCAATTTCATTGATAATCAAACATTGATTACAAAAGATGATGTTATACTACAACCTTCTAGATGCAAAAATAAAAATATAGAAAATGCGTGCCCTATGAATACATTAATGCTCCTAATGCCCGCGAGACATCGTTCGGTCTCACTGCGGGCTTATGTGCCAATCCCTTTTGGAATTTGTCCAGTTCAGTCATCACTTATTTTACAAAGATCATTGCTAATGCGGTAAATGTGGACTGGGTCATATCTTCGCACCGTTGGCATTTCCGCGTAATATAGTGAGCAATATTGACAATTCTTTCCCTGATAATCCTTTTTTTCTTGAAGCAACCTCCCAATCTGTTCGGCACGAGCATCCAAGGTTTGCTAGCTCTTTTCTTGAAGTTGTTGTAGCTCCAATTCTAATCGAGCCATGGCCATGTAGCAGTGCTCCCTATCTATGTCAAATTCTTTTGTTTGTTTGCTACTTTTGACCTCAGCCGCGACAATCTTTTTCCTTAGTCGAGCAACTTCAATATTATATTCATCCTTTACATGTTGGATCATCTGAGCCCTTTCTTCGGCACTCCTGGCCAATTATTTCCAAACCCCAATTAATTCCTTCTCAGCTTTATCTAGATCAAAGCTATAGTCGTTCACCTTGCGCCGCAAATTATCAATTAGATTTTCATCTCGGGCAAGTCGAACTTGGGTTTCGGTTGTTGCTCTCATCTTCACAATCTGAGCCTTCAATTTTCTTATTCTTTCATCAGCTGTTTCTTTTCACCCTCATCGGCCGCTGCTTGTAAGCTGCTTTCGAATTTGAGGTCCTGAAATTGTTTCTCCAACATACTGATTTTAGCTCGATATTCATTCTCCTTGGACAGCCAATCCCATTGTTCCTTTGATAGCTCGGCAAATTCTTGAATGTGAGGTCTCTTCGTCGGTCTTTCATGCTCAAAATCTCTATGGTACCATGCGGAATACCCAGGTGAGACTTTACCTCTCTCCTGATCTCTCACATAGGTGTCCACTCTCAGACATTGGCACTCATTCCATATTTGGCAGATTTTTGCTTCCGAAAATTGCCCATCGGGACTAATCTTTATTTCTTGAAGGCTGAGATCCCCCTCTTTCGGCACAATTTGATATCTTCTGAGTTGCCATAGTACTCGTTATGACGCATAAGGTTGGATACTCTTTGACCCATTAAAAGGAAATAAGACCCTTATGTTGGCATGTATATGACTTCATCGATGGGTAACCATCCATATGCCCATTATATCTGGCTAGCAGTAAGTAATCAAAAATATGTGATCCGATCCTTCGACCCTTCTGGCAACTTGGCCTCTTTTGTCCTCATGTAGAATTCTTCAATACAAGTCTTTTTAGATGATCCATAACTTAAAAACTGAGGGTGGTGGCATAAATGCTCTATCATCCACATCTGAAGTAGTAAATTACACCCCTCGAATAAATCTTCTCCCGCTTTGCAGGCTGTGAGAGCGCGGAAGATATCGGCCACTATCATTGGTGCCAAAGTAATGTTGTCCTGTGTAAGGAGAGTAATGGAAATCCCTGAAACTCTAATGTCGATGTTCCCGTCTTTCCTTGGAAATATTATTAGCCCCAGAAAGACTACCATGAAGGCAAAACGCTTGTGTTCCTCCCATTTGGCCCGGTTTGCTTTGCTGCATAGTTTGTTGGAACATTGAATCCTCCAATGTGGCCATATTCCGGTATATAAAGTTCATTGTGTAAAACACGTGGACGAAATCTTCATTGTGAATATTTCTGGCTATTTTCAAAGAGTTGAGGAATATATGCACGGTGATGGCTCTTGGAGCAACCGGATACTTGTCTTTTAAGGGAACCTCACCCTTTCCGATGTAGTTAGTAATTTCTTCCAATGTCGGAGTAAGCTCAAAGTCTGAGAAGTGGAGCACATTGAGTGCGGGATCCCAGCAGGCAACTAAAGCTCGAATAATGTCGCCTCGAGGTATGATGTCAAGTAGCCCAGTAAGATCTTTCAAGTATTTCTTGACCTAAACCTGTACATCTTATCCCAAATCATTCACCATAATTGTAACTCCAAAGGATCTTATTCATTAGTAAAAAGGGTTCGTTTTGCGTTGTGCACATCCTGTACATTTATTAAAGGCGATTTAAACTCATATATTTGACTCAAAAAACAAGAATATTTTTCAAAGAAGATTTTCATCATTTTTCTTCAAAAGAGTCAACCTTTCAATACTTCGTTCGAAGATTTCAAGGCTATTATTGTATAAGGGAAATGACTTCAAAAGCGGCCATTTTTGCACAAACAGCCTTCCGGCGTCCTTTCGGAACATTCGACTATTTTCAACCACTTTGATTTATTAAAAACTAAAAGTTGACATTTTTGGTTATTTTTTGAAAAGGGGTGGTTGGACCCGTCAGGGGTTGCCTATGTATCTCGCCTAGTGGTGAGAATCATACCAGCGTAGTTCGGTCAAATCATTTTAAGACCAACTATTTTGACAAAATGAACCCTATTCTTTTCATATTTTCTTTTTTTCAAAATTTCGACAGCGTTTCATCAGTATTTAAGTATTGCTATTCTAGAAATCGCTATTTTTTCTCTTTTTATTTTGAGGTATTTAGCCGGTCAACATAGTAGTCCAGGATAAATAAATTCAACATATAATTATGCTCGGTCTTTGATATCTAGGTCACCTGTCCTAGACGGACCCAACCCTTGTGTTGAGTCCCCTAAGTCAGATATGATGCAAATAATCCTCCTAAATCTATGCTCAATATCCTGATTTTCAATGGTACTAGACTGTGTACCCGAGCGGACAACTTAGATCGAGGAGGGGGCTACGTACAGGGGACCCGCGGAATCGTCTGGCTTTGTAACTTTTTCGGCCTCTATTTCTTATTTAGGTACGACTTAATAAAAAGGGGAGTCTCAACTAGTAAGCACATCCCCGGAGGTAAGAAGAGAAGGGTTTTCTGCACAATTTGATATATACATTTCACGTAATATCAAAGCGGTAAACATATAGCACGTTGATCAAAGCATATAAGGAAATCAGATATAAACAAAACAGTAATTTAACTGAGCTTGAATTCTTAAACCCGTAACCGAAGTTCTGGGTTTCTTTTCCCCAGCAGAGTCAACAAATCTGTCACACCTCCTTTTTACCGTGTGTATGCCACTAATTACTACTATAACCCGGGAAGGGATATAATAATAATAGGGAAAGAGTTTTTCCAATTAAAGGACATTCGGAACGGAATTTATTTATTAATTTTCAAAGTCTCCACTTAGGAAAATAATGGTATCCCAAGTCACCAGTTTAATCCCAAACCGAGGAAATTATGACTCTGTTTAACAGTCCGCGAAATCAGAAATTTGGATAAGCAATTTTGTTAACCCGGGAGAAGGTGTTAGGCACTCCCGGATTCCGTGGTTCTAGCACAGTCGCTCAACTGCCGTATTTGTTTTTATCCGATTTCTTTATATACTACAATTCCATGCATTATTAATGTCCCGCTTTGTCTTCTTTAAGAATTGCGACGTCGCGAAAGCGCATTTCGAGTCACACCGTACCAGTACGCCTGTGACTTTAGTGCATTTCAGCTTCGCCGGGATTTGAAATTTGGGTCACATAAATGTACACCCGTATTAGGAATGTAATATTATTAATCATGCCTAAAGTATCTACGTCTTTATTAACTTTGTGAAAGATCGTGAATTTGCTAAACGGTCCTTCCGAGTCTAGAATTTTTATGTTGATATTTATTTGGGGACCTTGTGTGTTTTCATTTTTTATAACGAGGCTCATCCCTTATTTTTAAAGTCCAATCCTATTCATACACCATATTTTCTATTTTTTGTTTTTTCTTCATAATATATAACTGTTTTTGTATTAATTTCAGACTTATTAATATTGAAGTCCAGGTCATTATTCATTATTGGGCCTGGACTTCAGACTGCCTAACAGTCCATAATCAAATACAACTGGGCCTTAGGAACCCATCGTAACTCTGTTGCTACTCGAGAGCGCGAGTGCCACATTAATCGGATTTGGGCCTATATTCATGACTAGGCCTAGATTATTTAAAGCGAAATTAAAGCAGGCTAACCTTTCAATAACAGTATTTGAACAAGTATTATTCAGCACTACTAGTTAATCGTTTCAAACAATGCCAAGTTACATTTTTTACCATTACTGATTTCAATATTTAACAACTAATTAAGAATTCTAGCACAGTAGTTTGTATCGGCGTTATTATTCTATACGGCAGAACCTGATATTCAAGTCGTTATCATGATACTAATTTGCAGGATTATTTTTGTCACTTTATTTTAACTGAAGAACAACAATATTTTGATTTAACTACGCATGCTTGAACTACTGTTATCAAATCACAAAGTCTGAAAACAAATTTGTAAATAAATCATATTTAGTAGAGATAAACAGTAATACAATTTGAATTTCAAAGCTACTTATACTTTTGGAATTAAATAGTTCTGATTCAAAATTCAACTAACAAAGTAGCTAAGTACCAATTTTATATGTCTAATTTCAGAACATATTTATATATCTAAGTGTATTAGCTGTGTCTTAGCAGGTTTTAATTTTAGAATTAGGTGATAATTATATCTAACCTACTAGATACGTTTAACTACAGCGTTATCTACTTCTACTTTAATCTAAATCGAATTCATATCGTCTATTACTTATTACAACCCATTCCTAAATGAATTACAAAGGATCTACAAATTACAAATATGAGGAAAATAGAAATATAATGTCACGCCCCAAATCGGGGAACATGACCGGCGCTTGACCGGGTTGCCCCAGCCAAGCGGACCTGGGTGCCTTTCATTCCCACGCGTTACCCCTGTGTTGCTTGTTTCTCATTAACCAAATATCTTACTAACCATGAATGATTTCACATTAAACAAATAAAACCATACGAGTGATTCATTAACAAGTTTGCAGTTTTACAACGCCCGACATAACATAATATATACATAAGACTGGAGTCCCACAGTTTACATGTCTACAGAGCCTCTAGGATACAAAAAGGGGAATACAATACTTGCAGGTAACAAGGCTCCGGCTATACCTTACAAAACCAAAATGAAATCTAAACAAAAGTGGCATGAACCACACAAGGCCCCAAGGAAGAAAGGGGCTCACCAAAATGGGCAGTGGAAGGAGAAGGATACTACTGCCGATGAGCTGAAGTGCCTGCTACTGATCCACCTACAATCATAACACGAATGTAGCGTACCCGGCAAAAGGGACGTCAGTACACTTGAATTGTACTGGTATGTATGGACAAACTTTGTCCCAAGTAAACTCAAGCCATCGAATTACATCAACAATTAATTAAGCCAGCTAACCATGTTTCCACATTTTCCTCATTTCAAATAATTCTCAACACAAAGCACTTTCTACGATCAACCAATTTAACAATAACCAATCAATCACGTAAAGCACAAGTAGTCAAACAAAGGGGCAATCAGTGCCCACAGGTTGCAAACTCTCCTGCTGTCTCCTTTCACAATTTCACATTATTGATTTTTATATCAATTTTCAATAGCGATTTCGATCGCTTTCCATCATTATTACCCCTGACCACCCTTATTACCTCGGCCACCCTTATCACCCCAACCCACACCTTATTTCTTCATGTTGCAGCGCGCAACCCGATCCCACCGTACAGTTTTTAAAACACAACAAGTACAAACAGCAGATAAGGCATTTCACACAATTTCAACAAGTTCAAATAAGCAACTTACAGGTTGGTTCATGTTCACAATTACTTCTCAAGCCAATATCACAACCAAGTTACAAATGTTCCAAAATCAAGAGTATTCATACCGTATTGTTCAATGACTTACCAATCCTCAAGTGTTTCATTTCTTTTCCACAAAGTACCATATATGCCATTATAGCCATTATTCACAATTCTTTTACCAAATTAAACTCTCATTTTACATCACTCATAGCTCAACAACAAACTTTGAATATCCAACAACAACATCAAGAATTTCACACAATCTGTCAATTTAACACGAACCAAACAAACTTCACACGTATAGGCGATTTTACAAGAATCAAAATTAGCCATACATACCTGGTGATGAGTTTTCTTCCGTTAACTTCCTACTTTATGCTTACCCAAGATATCCTACTCTTGCCAACCTTGTTCTTGAAGACTCTTACTTCTACTCACTTCTTTTTACTAGAAATCAAGTTCAATAATCATGCATGAGTGTAAAAATTCTATTTTCAAAAGCTATTATATGCAAACCTCTCTTTACCCAATTTAAAACTGAAAATCAAAGAAAATAGTTAGGGTTTTTACCTTGAAAAGATTGGGGAAGTTGAATCCTTTCCCTAGGGTCCCTTGGAATTAAGTGGTTGGATCAATCTTTGAAGATGAAGAACTTCTCTCTCTAAAACCCCTCTATTCTCTCTCTAATTTTGATAAGATGATATGAGAAAATGAGGGTGAAAGGTGTTATATCAAAGAAGAGATCGGGTCAAAATGTTACAAAAATCTGGGCCGGCGCGAATCTGCGGTGCACTTTGCGACCGCAGAATCAACATGCGGTCTGCATAGTGACCGCAGAATGGCCTCAAAAATTACTCAAGTTCTGTTACAAAATGCGACCATTATGCGGTCCGCATTCTTGATCTGTGGTCGCAAAGTGCACCGCAGATTCATTATGCGATTGCATATCGACCGCATTTTCAACATGATTTTGGGAAATTTTCTGGTAAGCTTTGCGGCAAGAATGCGGTCCGCATAGCAGATCTGCGGTCGCATTCTTGACCGCAAAATTGATACTTTTCTGGAAAAATGATTCTCTACATTTTTGAAACTTAAATCACTACCAAGGGTCCGAACCGCGGCGAGCTTGCTCGCCGCGAAGAATTCTACGCATTCCTAACATATTATTCGGACCATGACACTATAGCTACTATGTTTTATGCACAAAAATTTTACGGGGCCTTACATCCTCCCCCCCTTAAGATCATTCGTCCTCGAATGAGGATTTTGAAATAAATGAGTTTGTTTTGAAAGACATGATATGCAACTATCAAAATTTTGACTAACTCTTATATTTTAGAAAAATTTCGCCAGAGTTTCCTTTGTATTATGGACATATCCACCTGTTAGAGGGCCCCCGAAACACATTACCAAACAACAATACACAAATACAACATTTCCCACAACTGGTATACACTTTCTTACCTCAACGAATGCACATATTCTATCACATTGTTACAATTGCACAAAAACTAGTCACTTTAATGAATTCTTACCTTATTTAACCATTTTAACACCATGTACACTCAACAAACCATTACCAATCTACACTTACTATTAGTTGTTTATTTAACACGCGAATATTTATAAGGATTTCATTTATCAAGAAAGGTTTAAGTGACCCAAGGCAACAACACATTTAACTCATTACGAAATGAAGGAGACTTTACTAATACTAAGAGGGAAACAACTTAGACAAGATAGCAGTTACTAGGAGTAGAAGGGTCACCTAATTTATTCTAGGCTTGATCAAACAAATGGGGGTACTTTTCTTTCATCTCTTTTTCTGCTTCCCATGTGGCCTCCTCAACTTGTTGACTTCGCCACAATACTTTAACGGAGGCAACTTCCTTATTTCTCCACTGACGGACTTGCCTATCAAGAATGGCAACTGGAACTTCTTCATATGACAAATCTTCATTAACCTCTATAGCTTCGACTGGCATGATGGTAGATAGATCTCCAATCACTTTCTTCAACATGGACACATGGAATACCGGATGCACCGATGACATCTCAGGAGGCAACTCTAGCCTATAAGCAACTTGACCAATCCTTTGAACGATCCGATATGGCCCGACATACCTAGGACTCAATTTCCCTTTCTTTACGAATCGCATGACTCCCTTCATAGGAGATACCCTCAAGAACACCCAATCATCGACTTGAAACTCCAAATCCCTTCGACGAACGTCCGCATAGGACTTTTGACGACTCTGTGCTGTTTTCATTCTCTCCTGAATAACCTTGACCTTTTCCATAGCTTCGTACACCATATCTGGCCCTAGCAATTCCGCTTCACCTACCTCAAACCACCCGATTGGTGACCTACATCTTCTCCCGTACAATGCCTCAAATGGGGCCATCTGAATGCTAGCATGATAGCTATTATTGTAAGCAAATTCTATCAGTGGCAAGTGTTCATCCCAATTACCTTTAAAATCTAAGACACAAGCCCGTAACATATCTTCAAGCGTCTGAATGGTCCGCTCGGCCTGGCCGTCGGTCTGCGGATGGAAAGCTGTGCTGAGATTCACCTGAGTTCCCAAACCTTGCTGAAACTTCTTCCAAAAGTTAGCTGTGAACCGAGCCCCGCGATCCGAGATAATAGAAAGTGGAGTGCCATGAAGTCTTACTATCTCCTTGATGTACAATCTTGCATATTGCTCCGCAGTATCAGTGGACTTGACAGGCAGGAAGTGAGCTGATTTGGTGAGTCGATCCACTATCACCCATATTGAGTCAAACTTACGCTGAGTGCTAGGTAACCCCACCACGAAATCCATATTGATCATCTCCCATTTCCACCTTGGTACTTCTATAAGCTGAGTTAATCCACCGGGCCGTTGATGCTCGGCCTTCACTTGTTGACAGGTCGGACATTTAGCTACAAAGCTTGCCACATCCCTTTTCATACCGTTCCACCAATAAATCTCCTTAAGGTCATGATACATTTTCGGGGAACCTGGGTGTACCGAATACCTGGAAATATGAGCCTCTGCCATTATCCTCTCCCGAAGCTCATCCACATCCGGAACACATAGCCTACCTTGGCACCGCAATACACCATCCTCGCTGCTGAGTACAAATGATGAGGTCTTGTTATTCACAACTGCTTCCTTCACTCGAACCAGTGCTTGATCCATGAACTGTTTTTCCTTGATTTCCGCGACCAGTGATGATTCTGCTCCATTATGCACCAAAACATCCCCCTCGTCTGACGCCGAGATACGAACCCCCAAACTGGCTAATTGGTAAACCTCCCGAGCCAGGGGTCTCTGATCCATACCCAAATGAGCCAAACTACCCATGGATTTTCGACTAAGAGCGTCGGCTACCACATTTGCCTTCCCTGGATGGTACAATATGTTCATATCATAGTCCTTGAGCAGTTCTAACCACCGCCGCTGTCTCAGATTCAGCTCTTTCTGCTTGAACAAATACTGGAGGCTCTTGTGGTCCGAAAACACATCTACATGTACCCCATAAAGATAGTGTCGCCATATTTTCAAGGCAAACACAACAGCTGCAAGCTCCAAATCATGCGTTGGATAATTCTTCTCATGGTTCTTGAGTTGCCTGGAAGAATAAGCTATAACCTTTCTGTGCTGCATCAATACACATCCCAAACCGACTCTGGAGGCATCACAATAAACTACAAATCCCTCTGTGCCTTCTGGCAAGGCCAATACAGGTGCCGAGGTCAATCTTGACTTCAATTCTTGGAAACTTTTCTCACATGCATTCGGACCACTGGAACTTAACTGCCTTCTGCGTCAGTTTTGTCAATGGGGAAGCGAGGGTCGAGAAACCCTCTACAAACCTCCGATAGTACCCTGCTAAACCCAAGAAGCTACGAATCTCTGTCGGGGTCGTGGGTCTAGGCCAATCTTTCACTGCCGCAATCTTCTGAGGATCCACCTGAATTCCCTCACTGGAAATAACATGCCCTAGAAAGGCTACGGACTCCAACCAAAACTCACATTTTGAGAACTTGGCATACAATTGATGCTGAAGAAGGGTCTGCAATGCTGCTCTGAGGTGAACGGCATGATCTTCCCCGCTCCGAGAGTAGATGAGGATGTCGTCAATGAATACAATCACAAAGGAATCTAGGAATGGCTTGAATACCCAATTCATAAGGTCCATGAAAGATGCTGGGGCATTGGTTAGCCCAAAAGACATGACCAAAAACTCGAAGTGACCATAACGAGTTCTGAAGGCTGTCTTAGGAATATCCTGCTCCCTGATTTTTAACTGGTGGTACCCAGACCGTAAATCAATCTTTGAGAAGAACTTCGCTCCCTGCAATTGGTCAAACAGATCATGCACTCGAGGCAAAGGATATTTATTCTTGATGGTGACTTTGTTGAGCTGCCGATAATCAATACACATTCGAAGTGACCCATCCTTCTTTCTGACAAAGAGAACCGGAGCACCCCATGGCGACACACTCAGTCGTATGAACCCTTTCTCTAATAAATCCCTCAGCTGCTCCTTTAACTCCCTTAACTCTGCTGGCGCCATTCTGTATGGTGGAATGGATATTGGCTAAGTATCTGGCAATACATCGATCCCAAAATCAATCTCCCTATCGGGCAGAATGCCTGGAAGCTCATCCGGAAACACTTCAGGAAATTCATTAACAATCGGCACGGACTCGAGGGTAGGCACCTCTGAGGTGGTGTCCGTCACCCGTACCAAATGATAGATACACCCCTTCTTAATCATCTTCGAAGCCTTAAGGTAGGAAATAAACCTACCCCTTGGAACTACATCATTTCCGCTCCATTCAATAACTGGCTCGTTAGGGAACTCGAGCTCCGACAGTCAAGCTTGGCAAAGCATGAATAGAGCCAATCCATCCCCATAATTACATCAAAATAAACCATCCCAAGCTCAATAAGATCAGCTGTGGTAACATGACCACTCACCATGACAACACAATTTCTATAGACTCGTGAGGCTGTAATAGAATCACCAACCGGAGTCGACACAGAGAATGGCTCATGAAGTTGTTCGGGTTCTATTCCAAAACTTGAAGCAATGAATGGAGTAACATAAGACAAGGAGGACCCTGGATCAATAAGGGCATAGCAATCAATAGTCTAAACAAACAGGATACCTGTAACAACATCTGGAGAAGCCTCGGCATTTTGGCGGCCACTCAATGCATAGAATCGGCTAGGACCACCCCTACCATGAGCTCCACCCCTAGCTGCACCACGCCCTACTGATGCTGGAGTATGCGCTGATGATGTAGCAGCCCAAGAACCGGATGACTGAGCAGATCCCCTACCAATACCCTAACGGGGTGCACGACAGTCCCACTGAATGTGACCTCTCACCCCGCACCCGAAACACACTAGAAGGTCAAGGTAGCAAGTCTCTGTATGAAATCTCCCACACTTGGGGCATGTAGGTCTCCCCTGCTGCTGGGACCTCACCCCTAGATGACTAGACTGACGAGACCTCCTGCTGTCTGAACCAGGTCTCGAGTAACTGCCCCGTTGATGACTGTGCACGGATGGCGGTGCACTCGCGGAGGACTGAGCATATGACTAGGATGGCCCTGATGACCCTTTCCCTGGAAGTGATCTCCCCGAATGACCCATTGACCGGGCCCTACTGCTACTTTCTCTTTCTGCACGAATCTTCAATTTCCTGGCCTCTGTGGCCTGAGCAAACCCCACGATCCTCCCATAGTTCATGTCTGAGTGCAAAGCTGCTGTGGCGGCCTCATTCACTACCAAAGGGCTAAGGCCCTGAACAAACCGTCGAACCCGGGCATCCATGGTCGACACTAAATGAGGAGCGTACATGCAAGAAGTGGTCCATGAATGCATCCACGAACTCATCCCATCTGGATGGAGGGCTCCCTTCCTCACGGGAATCCTCCCACATTTCGAACCATGAACGTACTTGCTTAAATCTTTAGTCAATCAAGTGACTACACGCCACACTTACACAATCTTCCCGTCCCTTCAGCATGTAAGAGGCCAACTCTACCCCCTCCATATCTGTAGCCTTCATCACTCTGAGTATCTTGTATATCTCATCAAGGAAGTCCTATGGGTCAGCCTCCAGATTGGTACCTCAGAATTATGGAGGGGCCAACCGCAAGAACTGGTGGACTCTGGAGCCGGAGGAATCTCCTTGTCCGCTGGAGGATGCAGGGGGCATCATGGGATCTCTGGGCCTGGGCGGCCACTAACTGTGTTAACATATGAATGGCTCCCCTAAGATCCTCATTGGAGATACCAGAACCCGAAGCGGGAACTGTATCTGAGTCAGGAACACTGGCAGGAGGAATGGTGGCATCCTCTGCCGCAGCTGGAATAGGGACACTTGGGTTTTGAACAGATGGGCCAGGCAAATTCGGGACCGGTGGGTCATTCTCTCCCACGGCATCGGGTACATGATTAACAGCCGCACTTGGGCCGGCATTGGCCCTAAGGCCGAGCCTAGCCTTCTTCTTAGGTTCCATATTCTGAAAATTTGGGAACAAGGCGCGAATTAGACACAGATATTTCCACATTGCACTTTACCGCACGATGTAGATTAACAAGGAAATAGGTAAATTCCTAAATGCCCGTGTAGCCCCCTACTTATATGATGTGGTCGACAACACACCTATAAGAAGGGCACTACTAGACACGGCTCCGAGACATCCTAGGACACTTTAAAACCTTAGGCTCGATACCAAGTTTGTCACGCCCCAAATCGGGGAACATGACCGGCGCCTGACCGGGTTGCCCCAGTCAAGCGGACCTAGGTGCCTTTCATTCCCACGCGTTACCCCTGTGTTGATTGTTTCTCATTAACCAAATATATTACTAACCATGAATGATTTCACATTAAACAAATAAAACCATACGAGTGATTCATTAACAAGTTTGCAGCTTTTACAACGCCCGACATAACATAATATATACATAAGACTGGAGTCCCACAGTTTACATGTCTACAGAGCCTCTAGGATACAAAAAGGGGAATACAATACTTGCCGGTAACAAGGCTCCGGCTATACCTTACAAAACCAAAATGAAATCTAAACAAAAGTGGCATGAACCACACAGCGCCCCAAGGAAGAAAGGGGCTCACCAAAACGGGCAGTGGAAGGAGAAGGATACTACAGCCGATGAGCTGAAGTGCCTGCTACTGATCCACCTACAATCATAACACGAATGTAGCGTCCCCGGCAAAAGGGACGTCAGTACACTTGAATTGTACTGGTATGTATGGACAAACTTTGTCCCAAGTAAACTCAAGCCATCGAATTACATCAACAATTAATTAAGCCAGCTAACCATGTTTCCACATTTTCCTCATTTCAAATAATTCTCAACACAAAGCACTTTCTACGATCAACCAATTTAACAATAACCAATCAATCACGTAAAGCACAAGTAGTCAAACAAAGGGCAATCAGTGCCCCACAGGTTGCAAACTCTCCTGTTGTCTCCTTTCACAATTTCACATTATTGATTTTTGTATCAATTTTCAATAGCGATTTCGATCGCTTTCCATCCTTATTACCCCCGACCACCCTTATTACCTCGGCCACCCTTATCACCCCAACCCACACCTTATTTCTTCATGTTGCGGCGCGCAACCCGATCCCACCGTACAGTTTTAAAACACAACAAGTACAAACAGCAGATAAGGCATTTCACACAATTTCAACAAGTTAAATAAGCAACTTACAGGTTGGTTCATGTTCACAATTACTTCTCAAGCCAATATCACAACCAAGTTACAAATGTTCCAAAATCAAGAGTATTCATACCGTATTGTTCAATGACTTACCAATCCTCAAGTGTTTCATTTCTTTTCCACAAAGTACCATATATGCCCTTATAGCCATTATTCACAATTCTTTTACCAAATTAAACTCTCATTTTACATCACTCATAGCTCAACAACAAACTTTGAATATCCAACAACAACATCAAGAATTTCACACAATCTGTCAATTTAACACGAACCAAACAAACTTCACACATATAGGAGATTTCACAAGAATCAAAATTAGCCATACATACCTGGTGATGAGTTTTCTTCCGTTAACTTCCTACTTTATGCTTACCCAAGATATCCTACTCTTGCCAACCTTGTTCTTGAAGACTCTTATTTCTACTCACTTCTTTTTACTAGAAATCAAGTTCAATAATCATGCATGAGTGTAAAAATTCTATTTTCAAAAGCTATTATATGCAAACCTCTCTTTACCCAATTTAAAACTGAAAATTAAAGAAAATAGTTAGGGTTTTTACCTTGAAAAGATTGGGGAAGTTGAATCCTTGCCCTAGGGTCCCTTGGAATTAAATGGTTGGAACAATCTTTGAAGATGAAGAACTTCTCTCTCTAAAACCCCTCTATTCTCTCTCTAATTTTGATAAGATGATATGAGAAAATGAGGGTGAAAGGTGTTATATTAAAGAAGAGATCGGGTCAAAATGTTACAAAAATCTGGGCCGGGGCGAATCTGCGGTGCACTTTGCGACCGCAGAATCAACATGCGGTCCGCATAGTGACCGCAGAATGGCCTCAAAAATTACTCAAGTTCTGTTACAGAATGCGACCATTATGCGGTCCGCATTCTTGATCTGCGGTCGCAAAGTGCACCGCAGATTCATTATGTGATCGCATATCGACCGCATTTTCAACATGATTTTGGGAAACTTTCTGGTAAGCTTTGCGGCAAGAATGCGGTCCGCATAGCAGATCTGCGGTCGCATTCTTGACCGCAAAATTGACACTTTTCTGGAAAAATTGATTCTCTACATTTTTGAAACTTAAATCATTACCAAGGGTCCGAACCGCGGCGAGCTTGCTCGCCGCGAAGAATTCTACGCATTCCTAACACATTATTCGGACCGTGACACTATAGCTACTATGTTTTATGCACAAAAATTTTACGGGGCCTTACATATAACTTCAGCAAAAATCAATCTATAAGTTCATTCATTCATCATGTTTTCAATTACACCTTCAGGAGATAGTAGTGTCCCTGATCAAATGAAAGGAAATTGATGAGTTCTCAGGGATGAAAGAGAAGAGAAATCAGCAATAGCAGCAGCCAAATATCAACAGCAAATAGCAAACAGGAGCAGATATTAACACAGCAAGCTTCCAAATTCAGTAGACAACTAGCAAATAACTCGAGGAACAATACTCGAATTGAATACTAAGTAGAAGACCAGTAGAGTTCTGAAGATTATAACTCTTAGATTGAAACCTCAAACTCTGAAATTCAGAACTTATAACCAAAAATCAGACCTAATTTCGAATTGCTAAAACTGGAAACCCAAGAGTTGAATCCCAAAAATCTAACCCAATGTGAAAATTTTTGAACCCCTTTTTTAGGCTTGAAATAGCCTATTTATAGAGTAAATTTTGGGGGGAATTTTGAATTAGCTATTTCTATTTCCCTCCCCCGCTCTTTTTCAGTTAATTCAATTAAGTATAGTAAAATTTTAACGAAATGCACTTGAACCCCTGCTAGAAGGTTCTAGGTTGTTCCATATTGTTCTATTGGACAGATTTTACCTAGTTGCCCTCACTCGCTAAGGTTTATTACACATTTCCCTTTTAACTATGCCTAGTCTACCCTTTATTATTCATGTATTTCAGAAAAATCAAGTATTAAAGTCATTTATACCCCCACAAGCTCTATGTAATCTATAGAAATACCATTTTCCTTTTCCCTTTTACCCTTTGCATTTAATCATATTTACCCGACCTATTTTAGGTCTGTCAAGAATTAAGCAATTAAATGTATTTAAAATATAACACCCCTTAAGACTCGTTTTAATTCTTAGCCAGTTTCAGACTAATTAACTTTCAGTATTAACCACTCTTTAAAAAATAACCATTCTAAGACCCATACTGTGTTACAAACAAAACCACAAAGACATTTACGCATAAAACCTAAATATGCATAAGCACTCAGAAGTTCGGAAGAAACCAACTTAGAAATCATATTGCAAATGTAGCCACATTTATGTTGTTTTGCACAAATAGCCCTAAATACGACCAACTTTCAAATTAATCAGAACCTAGAGAGACAGATTGATAATGGTTGAATTCCAACTAATCAAAACCCTAGCCGTGATAGGATCTATTGAACAATAACATAAAAATAACTAATAGAACATGATTTACAAGTAGCTAATATCAGAACTTGAAAATACTTAATCGATTTCAGGCATACATGTAATAAGCTTAGGTCTCAGAAGAGCAAAGTATAGCACAAAGATGGATTCATGGCTTTTAATTAATTTATCATGCATAGGGATTTTCTAAACAAATCCAAGTTCTAAACAAATAAGCACATAAAAGAGATACTGAACAGAAGCAGGTTTCAGGGCACTTAGCTTTAGGGCTTCGTTCTTTCTTTCTTTTTCCTTTTCTTTGTTTCTTTTCCTCTTTCTTTCTTCTTTCTTTCATTTTCTTTCTTCTTTCTTGATTTTTCAGCGTTTCAGAGACTTGTGCTCTCTTAAGTGACAAATCTCCCAAACAAGCTTCTTGAAAGTCTGATTTGAGTATGAGAGGGGTATTCAGAGTCTTAGGGTAAGGTTCTGAAGGATTTTTGTTTTTGGGTGCTCGCCGGAGCAGGGTTCCGGCGAGACATTTTCTAATATTCGAAGGGCTAGGGTGAGATTTGAGGTATGGGACTATGGTAGGGTGATAGATCGTCTCAAGACGGTTCTGGGATATTAAGGTGGGGGTCTGATTCATACCTTGGTGGTTACCGGCTAGGGTTCCGGCGATCGAAATTTCAAGAAATGGAAACTGGTAGGTTTTTGGACGGGGTTAATGATGCTAGAAGTGTTAGAAGAAGAAGAGAGGAGTGTTTGGAAGCTTGGCCTGAGCCGAAGATGGTGACAGGAGAGTGACCACCGGTAGGGTTCCGGTGGTCTCTGTGAGAGAAGGGGGGAGAAGAAGGGCGGCTAGGGTTTGTGTAATGAGAGGTGTGTTTGTGTGTGTATGAAAAATGAATGGGCGGTTTGGGGGATATATACTGAACCTGTGGTGTTGCTTCTCAAGCGTTAGATTTAATTAGATGAACGGCCAAGATCCTTTAGCCCTTAAAACGACATCGTACGCTTTAGTGAGACTCTCATCAAGTCCGTTAGATTAAATGATTGAACGGTTACGATTTATTGCTTAGGCGACGTCGTTTGGCTTTAATTGAGACACTGGTCTCAGCCATTAGATTAAGGAGATGGACGAGTTAGATTAATTCTCTTAACAGTGTCATTTTATTAATAAAACCACCGGCTTACTTGGTCCATTGATTTAAATCATCAACGGCCCAAATTATTTGGTGCTATACGGCATCGTTTGGTCTTGTATGGAGACTGGCCGGTCAAAACTATTTGGGCCTAGTATGTGTTGTGTATTATTTGGGCTGAGCATATTTGTGCATTTGGCCCAATTTTATTCTTTCAAATTGTATTTGTGTATTTTTGTTATTTTTTTAATTGTATTTGTTTAGTTTTCTATATTTTCCTTTGTATTTTATACTTATTTTCCTTGTATTTATTTTATACTGATGTATTTTCTTTTATTTTCAAGTTTTTTATTTTTCCTTAATTTTTCCAATTTCCTAGTATTTACCTTATATTTTGTGATATTTTTTAATGAATTTCCCTTTTGTATTTCAATTCAAATTTCCTTCATTTTTATTTTTTAAAAATTAAAAACAAAAGCACTTGGTATTTTGTACACACTAATCGGAACAATTGCAAACAAAAATCATTTTTTGTATTTTTATTTTGGAATTAATTGCTTGGGGTAAAAATCATGTGCTCACAACCATCTTCCGACATAATTAACGGGTCTGCACATTCAAACTACCGGCTGCACTGCTGAAAAGCGATCAAGAATCCCTAACCATGATGCAGAGCCTTTCTCACAGAACACTAATCTCAGGTGATACTGACGTCAATACCTATCTTACTCAAAACACTGAAACTCATATCCTGCTCATCTGAGATCTTGACATCACAGTCATTGACCAAACTGCATCCTTGGTCCTTACTTCAATTTCCATACCACTCATTGTACCTTACATGCCAATATATGATACATGCGATTTCCATCACAACTCTGGAACCGCCGATAGGCTAATACTTCATCACATAAGACTTTCCATTTAACTCACTTCAGTGGAACTATAGCGGCATACATGCGAATTGTCATAATCGTGGAATATGCCAATCTCTAAGTTGTTGTCCAAGCCACCATAACACTTTCTGGGATCCACCTACTCATAATAGACCCTAACAAAAGAATGCTTCAGAATAGCATCAATCATTGCAGCCGGCAAGCCTCACATGCACCACCACAATCACATGCATAACTTGATCGCGATGAAGGAACTGATCACAAACACCAATATGCCAACTCAACTATGGCTAATCAATCTACTTCCTTTGAATTTATCCTTGATTGACTTAGAAATAATAATATCTCCCTTTAACATATAACATATTTCAACAGCTCTCACCCCGAGTGACCTTAAATCATGAGAGCATTTTGTCTCAAATACCATGACCATTTTATGTCTCTCAAATGCTACACCGCAAGTCAAAACATCATAGAACATCATGTGCCTTTCTTCATAAGCCGCTTCAAAAGCTTGACTCTTAACCGTACTTATAGACTCAAAATCATTAGGCACCACACTTTAACTCTTGAATTAACTAGGACAACTATTGAGAGCCACCCAGCTCTGACTTGGCCCCAAATGCAACCAACTATACTGAATTTTATAACATATGAATACCATCTCAATAAAGAACCCAACGGAATCACTTCCCTCCAAGCCTACACCTATACGAGGTATAAATCATGAATCTTCCCTTAATTCATACATGAGCCAATAAGGCTAACCATAGCATGCATCCACCAATTCATTTACTCAAATTACCACTCATGGTCCTCTTCCGTATCTATCCAACCATCATTTCCACTAATAGGGACAAAACCAGACATATAAGTTCAAAACACTTGCTAGCACAATTAGCACCTCTGCGCTTAAGCTATTGGCAATGATTCGGCCTCAAGTCCTCCAGACTGGCCTAACATCAAACTCACAGATATTACACCTCGCCCCTCGGAAGGGAAATTAGAAGCTATCAAGGCACATCTGATATCGAGCGTTCATGCGCACATGTGAACCCGTGGAAGGAATTTCAAAAGTTTTGCTTCAAGAAAAATCAAGGACGCACAATAAGAATTCAAGAATGTGAAGTTTTTCCTAAAGTTTTGCAGCCTCTCGAGGATAGGTACAGACGTCTCCGTACCGATCCGCGAGACTCTACTAAACCTGCTCATGACTTATGAGACCTAGTAACCTAGGCTCTGATACTAACTTGTCATGACCCAATTTCCTAACCCGGTCGTGATGGCGCCTATCGTGAAGACGAAGCTAGCCAACACCCCCAAATCCTCTTTTAACAAAAATTAAACATAAATGAACAGAAAAATACAACTTATTGGCATTTAAAACTATTAATTTCATCCCAATACAACCCGACTGGGGTGTCACAAGCCACGAGCATCTAATGAGTGAGGTCACCACTACTAGCCACCAATGTATATATAAATACAAGATAAAAACCAGAATACAAAGATGGAGTGCGGTGCCACGAACTCTAGCGGTCACCTTGCTCAACTACGACAATAAGGTCTTCTGTCCTGCTAATAACCCGTTACCGGGTGAACAATAATTGCAAATGCATGCAAGGTGCAGGGAGTAAAGTGAGTACTGTGAGCACGTGATTTTTTGCCTTGAGCAATAAATTCCAAAATTAAAATAAATAATATTTTTGGGTGCAATTAAATGTTTTGATTGAAATAAGATGCATTTGTGTGATTGAACAATTAGAGATTAAAATTAGAAAATAAAAAAAAATATGTTAAATACAAGTATTTTAATTGAAGTAGTTAAAAGAAAATTAACAAAAAAGGGTATTAATAACAGAAACTAAGGGAAAAATAGTAGAAAATTGTCAAAAAATATCAGAAAATTAGAGGAAGTAAGAAATTGAATAATTGAAAATAATATAAAAAGAAAAATGGAAATACAAAAGAAAATACCATAAAAATAATTAAAAAATACAAAGAAATTACAAGGAAAAATATAAAGAAAATAAAACTGGGCCAAATGCTAGCCCAAATACATTGGCCCAAAGCATTCTCAGATACCCGGTCCAAATGATTTAAATTGAAATAACCTCACCCGTTCATAACAATGGATTTAATGATTGAGGATTTACCCGGAATTAATCTAATAATAAAGAGTTTTGACATAATATGGATCGTCCGTGTCTAAAGATCTAACAGACAATAGAACACCCCTCATTTAACACTGGATGGCACCGTTTTAAGGGAAATAATCCTGGCCATTGATCTCGATTTATCTAACGGCCAGGGACCAGTCAACCATAACAATTATAAAAGCCTGGTCTCTATTCAGAGACCGGCCATTTCTCAAACCTTCAAACCCTAGCCGCCCCTTTCTCTTCCTCTTCTCTCACTCTTCGTCTTCTCGAAGCTCACCAGCCATGGAGGCTGTCCACTCTCCACAGAAGTCTCCGGCCACCTCTCATCTCCCACTCTTCTTTCTTCTACTTCTTTACCCCAAACCATCATAAAAACCCCATGAAACCTAGAAAAAACTTAACTTCTTGAACTTCCGGCAACCGGAGTTCTTCTCAAGTGACCACAAAACTATGAAAACAGCTCCCAAATCAACAGCATATAGCTACCGTCTCCTGATCTACCACCCTACCTAAGGCACTTCCCTCGAATCTTACCCCGACTCCTCGAATCTTTGAAAGTAAGTCACCGGAACCCTAACTCCCGCTACTCAAACAAACCACCACCAAAAGATCTCACCTTTTTCACCTCTAACACGCGTCCCCAAATAAAAAGACTTCAAATCTGAAGTCTTGGGTCTGAAAAGAAGAAAACCAGAAACAAGAAAAAGAAAAGAAAACTGGAAAAAGGAAAAGAATAAAAATAAAAGAAATAACGAGAAAAGGGAAGCTCAGGAGACATATCCTGAAACCTAACTCCCTCTTTTTCCTTTTGTTTATGTTTCTATGATTCTTCTGTTTTTTGTTTATTTCTTTCTCATGTTTCTAATGTTTCCTGTTAGATTCTCCTTCATTAGCTGTTTAAGCCACTGCATGATAGATTAGGTTTATCTTCTCTGAAAATCCATGTTTATTCATTTTTCTCTATTAAGTCATGTTTTCTTTGTTTGTTTCCTCTTCGTCCTCTTATTTGTTAGCATGTTTTCTACCTAGATTCTCTTCTTTAGTCGCATGAATCACTACATGTTTAGATTAGTCTTCATCTTCTAAAATCTCTGTTTATATCATGTTTTTCTGTTTAAACCGCGTCTTTTTTTTAAGCTTCTTTTATAAGTTCTACTTGTCTATGCTTAGTCAAGTACATGTGAGCATGATTAGGGTTTTCAGTAGCCTTTTAAACATAAGAAAGTTATGACTATGCCTGCTTCATGTTCATTTGATATACTGTGTTTTGGAATCTGGTTTACAAGTCTTTGATTGAAATTCAACAATATTCAATCCCTTCTCTGAGTTTTGGTTAAATGATAAGTAACACTGATTTCATGGCTATATATGCAATTTGGTGTGAAAAGGGCTATGTTTGCAACAATTTTGTGTTAGCTGATTACTGTTAATACTTAGTATGCTTAGGTGGAATTGGTTATAGCTGCAGTAGTGTAGTACCCTGAAAAATGGTTAATTTTGAAAACATGTTTTAAATAGTTTAAAATTGGCTAAAATCGAAAACTACAAAAAGAGGTCACAAGTGAAATGAATAACAAATAATGGTCAGCCCTGCAACTGACCAACTCTAATAATTTGAAAACACTGGCTAAGTGTTAAATAAGCTAAGTGTATAATAAGTTGACTTAAGTCTAATCGGCTAGACTTGCAAGGTCCCAATTGGCCTGTGTTCACTAGTTGGCTAGACTTGCAAAGTCTTAGCCAGCCTGTGTTCACTAATTGGCCCAAATTGTAAGGTTAAGTCCATACTTTGGGCTGGCCAAGTCTTAAACAGTATAGTTTTTGAATAATTAAGTAGGTTAGTCCTGTAAATTAGCTTTAATCACAGAAAATGAAACAAAAGAGGTTAGAATTGAAATAAAATTGAAGTTTAATCTGGCCTGGTCTTAAAGACTAATGTAAATATTGGCCAGTAATTAAATAAGAGCCAAAAAAAAGAATACCTAACCTGGACAGGTCGAGTAAATAGTAAATGCCCTTAAGGGCATATAGGGAAAAGAAAATGGCAAAGTTATGGATTTAATAGAGCCTATAGGGACATTAAAGACATTTAGGCTCATGATTTCTGCAATATTGCACAAGATTAAGGGCACATTGGTCCTAAATAAAAGGTAACTTAGTAAATAACTCTAACAAGTAGGGGTACACTAGTAAAAGCCCCAAAAAGGAATCAAATAGAACCTTCCAGCACATGCTGGAAGGCATTTCATAACAGAAAATGAGACTAAAGTGTAAGAATTGGTAAAAAATGAGGGGAGGGAACTAGAATTATTTTCTAGCTTTTCCCCCCAAAATTTTTACCATCTCTCACCTATAATACCCTGATTTCAAACCTGTTTAAGGGCTGGATTTTGGATATCAAAAATTTCAAAAAGTTTCATACATAGTAGCTGCCTGGGTTTTCTAATCGAAGCTTATACTTAGAGCTGTGTGGATTTCCTGTTTTCTATTGGGTTTATTGCTTAGTTCGTTGGGTCTTTGCTTTGCTGCTGCTGAGATTCAATTATTTGCAGGGATTTACTTTGTTCACTGTTGCATTACCTGTGTTGATCTTAACTGTTGTACCCTCTCCTTCCCTTAGAACTCATTGGATTTCTTTGCTGAATCAGGTACATATCCTCGTTCGAGCTATTTAGTTTGAAGCCATTTGATGAAATGAAGAGCTTGATTCGAGCTTAAAACCTCTTTGTTGTTTTATGTTTTTTGTTTTTGTATCTATTTATATAGTTGAATTTGTAATTCACTAGGAGCATTGTATAATTAATTCGTGTGAGATACGGATGAACTGAAAAACAATGTAATAGTGTAGTAAGTAGCTTAGTTCATGTAGTAATCACCTAGTTAATTGGAATTGGTTAATAATTAAATCCGGTACAAAGTAAATCTGCAAACAAGTAGATAATTAACAATATTAACATGAAGTAGCAAACTTAATTTGATAATACTTAGTTTAATTTGAACACTGTTAGTAATAAATGAACACTGCGTTTTACGATATTCTGGTATAAAGCCACATATCATGTAGTAAATACAGTTTAAGGTTCAACCATTCAGTTAGTTTTCTTTCTGAAATTTACAAATAATTGAGTTTAACATGTTATTAAATAATGATACTGATTAATTTAGATACTAAATAGTTAGATTCAGTAGTTCAAATAGTTGCTAAATATGAAAACAAAAATAGCTGGTTAATTAGATTTAATTCTCATTCAACATTTAAAGTCTGAAGTTTATCATTGTAATTTTGTATTTCTTTTCTGCTTATTGAATAAAATAGTTTGAATTCCCATTAACTTCTGAATATTGATCCTTTGTGTGCACAATGATTTCTGATTTCTATTACTCTCCTCTAGTTAAGTTTGATCTGGGCTTAACAAGTTACGAAGGCCCAGAGACATGTAAATATGACATTGGGCTTCTGTTGAACTCGTTTCAGCGAGTTCCTGGGTTTTCAATACCCAAGAATGTAAGTTGATATATATCAAGCCCAAAGTTCAGGCCTGTGTAAATAGAATAAGGCCTGGACTTAAAGTCATGAACACAATGAACTAGGGAAAAACCAAAAAATAGAAAAACTTAGCAAACATATTAGGACGAGACAATAAAACTAAAAATGGGACGTGCTTCGCATTGAAAACAAAACAGCGGGGCCCCCATATAAACAATTGTTGATGTATAATATATTCGGGAAGGTTGATAGCAAATTCCACAACCTTTCCCAAAGATTAATAGCCGTTAGACGATTATTAGGCACGATTTAATAAATTTACCTTCCTTAATGCGAGTGCGCACTTGGTGCAACTCAAATTATAAATCACGGTGAAGCCGAAATGTATTTAAAGTCACAGGCGTACTGGTTGCGGTGTGATTCGAAATACGTTTTCGCAATGTCACAATTCGTAAAAATATTAAAGTTTGAAACATGTACGCATTGTTAAAAGCATATAATAAGTCATATAAAATGGAGAACGATAGTTGAGCGACCGTGCTAAAACCATGGAATCCGGGAGTGCCTAACACCTTCTCCCGGGTTAACAGAATTCCTTATACAGGTTTCTAGTTTCGCGGACTGTAATACAGAGTCAATTTCCTCGGATTCGGGATTCAGTGGTGACTTGGGACACCATTATCTTCCCAAGTGGTGACTCTGAAAATTAAAAAAAATCTCGGACCGATTGTCCTTTATTTGGAAAAACTCCTTCCTCTTCGTTATTATATCCTTCCCGGGTATTTGAACATTGAGGTATACCCTATTCTCTTAATCAAGAACTTTAAAAAAGGGGGTAGTAAAAAGGGAGGTGTGACAGCTCTGGCGACTCTGCTGGGGATAAGTAACCGAGAACTTCGGTTTCAGGGTCTAAGAATTCGAGCTTGTTAGAATTGCCGTTGTCGATGTTATTTGACTTTGTTATATGATTTGAACAACATGCTATATGTTTTACCGCTTTGATATTATATGGATTGTATTAATTGTACCGAAAACCCTTCTATTCTTCAACTACGGGGATGTCCTTACTGGTTGAGACTCTTCTTTCTGTTAAGTCACACACAAAATAAGAAATAGAGGCCGGATAAGTTACAAAGCCGATTGACCCTGCGGGTCACCGGTACGTAGCCCCATCCTCGATCCGAGTTGTCCACTCGGGTACACGGTCTAGCATTCTATGAAAACTAAAAGACATTGAACATAGGTCTAAGACAATTATTTGCATCATAACTGACTTAGGGAACTCAACACAAGGGTTGGGTCCGTCTAGGACAGGTGACCCGAAATATTAAAGACTGAGCATACTATGTGTTGCATTTTTAATTGTCTTTGATCGTTATGCGGACCGGAAAATTCTCGAGAAATGGAAAAAGAATATTTGAGAAATGAAAAAAGAGAGAGAAATATTGATAAAAGAGTGGTTAAAAATAGGAAATAGCTTTGTTGTTAAAATAATTGGTCAATTAATCTGACCGAACTATGCAGGTTTGATTCTCGCCATTTGGTGGGATACGTAGGCAACCCTTGAACGGGTCCAACCACCTTTTTAGAAAATGACCTAAAAGTATTTTCATTTCAATTAATCGAGGTGATCGCTATTTTTGGAAATAGCCGAATGTTCTGAAAGGACGTCGGAAGGCTGTTTTGGCAAAAATGGCCACTTCGAAAGTCATTTCTTTTCTTTTTTTAAAAAAACCTGAGTAGGATATAAAATGAAAATTTGCTTTGAAAAATATTTTCCTTTTTTCTAAATAAAATCGCCTTTAATAAATGTGCAGGATTAGCACGATACAGAATGAACCCTTCACTCTAATGAATAGAATCCCTTTGGAGCCAAGATTATGGTGGAACGACATGGGACAGGAATGACAGAATTGGGTCAAATATTCTCTGAAGGACCTTACGGGATTAATGGACATAATTCCCCGTGGCGATGTAATCCGAGCACTTGTAACATGCTGAGATCCTGCGCACAATGTTCTACATTTTTCGGACTTTGAACTCACTCCCACTCCTGAGGAAGTTGCTTACTATATAGGGAAAAATGAGGTCCCCTTGAAAGAGAAATACTCGGTGGCTCCAAGAGAGATAACGGTGCATCGCTTCCTTGACTCTTTGAAGGTTGCTCGGAACGTCCACAACGAGGATTTGGTTAATGGGTTTTGCTCCTTCAACTTCATATACAGTAGATATGGACATGTTGGGGGTTTCAATAACCCTGCGAACAAACTCTGTAGTAAGTCCAACCGAGCCAAATGGGAGGAACATCGACGATTCGCCTTTCTGGTGGCGTTTCTCGGGAAAATCATATTTCCAAGAAAGGATCGGCACATTGATACAAGAGTCGCCGGGGTGGCCAGTACTTTGATTGTTCAAGATAATTGCACTTTGGCCCCAATGATCATAGCCGATATCAACCGTGCCTTGACAACATGTAAAGTAGGGTACAACTTCTTTGAGGGATGTAACTTAATTCTGCAAATTTGGTTGATAGAACATCTATGCCATCATCATTCGTTCTCAAGCTATGGGTCGTCTGAAAGAACGTGCCTCGAAGAATTATATACGAGAACAAAAGAGGTTAAGCTGCCAGAGGGAGATAAATGTTGGATTTCATATCTACGATCATTGACCGATAGCCAAATCGATTAGGCATACGGATGGTCGCCCCTCGGTGAAGTAATTTACATGACGACGGAAGGGTCACATTTCTTGATCACGGGCTTAAAAAGTATCCATCCTTATGCACCGTACATGGTCTTACGACAGCTTGGAAGATATCAAGTTATACCAAAGGATGGGGACCTCAGTTTGCAAGTAATAGAGATAAGTCTAGATGGGCAATTCCCGGAAGCAAAGGTCCGGCAGATTTGGAATGAGTGTCAAAATTTGAAGGCAGAAACTTGTGTAGAAAATAGAGCTCGGGTAGAAGTATCGCCATGGTACGCCGCATGGTATCGACGGGGTATTGAGCATGATAGACCATTAAAAAGACTTCACGTTCAAGATTTGGCCAAGCAGTCTAAGGAATACGGAAACTAGGTGGCCAAAGAAAATGAGTATAAGGCCAAGATCAGCTTGCTAGAGAAACAGTTGCGAGATCTCCAATTCGAAAGAAGTTTACAGGCAACATCTGATGAAGGAGAAAAGAAGCAGCTGAAAAAGGAGAATGAAATCCTAAAAGCTCAAGTTGCAAAAATGAAAATTTCATCCGAGACCCCTGTTCGCTTAGCTCGAGACGAGAAACTAATTGAGAATCTTCGGCGCAAAGTGAATGACTATAGCTTCGATCTTGACAAAGAAGAAAAGGAGTTAGTCAGGTTTCAGAAGCAACTGGTCAGGGATGCCGAGGAAAGAGCTAGAATGGTTCAACAACTACAAGATAAAAATGAAGTTGAGGTAGCTCGATTGAGAAAGAAAGTCATCACAGCCACAGTCAAAAGTAACAAAATAATCAAAGAGTTTGAAGAAGAAAGAGAGCATTGTTACACGACTATGGCTCGATTAGAGTTCGAGTTACAACAGCTACAGAAAGAGAACCAACAAACTTTAGATGGTCGCGCCAAACAGCTCACCAGGTTACTTCAAGAAAAAAGGGTCACTCGAGAAAGAATTGTCCATATTACTGAGTACATCACCAGAAACTGCCAATTGTGTGAAGATATGTCCCAGGAAACATTTGCATCAGCCGTGAAGTTCTTTGTGAGGCAAGTCATGTTTGACCTAGATAGGCTCCAAAGTGTATTGGCATATAGGCCCGCGGCAAGACGGAATGATGTCTCGCGGGCATTAGGAGCATTAATGTACTCATAGGGCATGCATTTTGTATTCGTATTTCTTTTTGCAGAACAACATTTTGTAAATCAATGTTTTTGAGTATCAATGAAAAGATCAAAGAAGTTGTGCTAATCTTTTTCCGCTTTATATCAACTGTCTGAACGATAGGCAAAGATGTAGGAACGAAAATCAATAAAGAAAGAAGAAAGAAGGAAATGAAAAAAAAAAGAGAAAGAAAAGAAAAAGAATGAAAATAAAAAGAAAGAGAAGAAAAGAGAAAGAGAGAAAAAGAAAGATGAATGGAAAAAGAAAAAAAAAGAAGAAAAAGAAAGAAAGAAAACAGATGATTGAATAAGAAATGGATGTCGATTCAAAATGGAATAAATGCCGGGATGATGGATAACGATCAAAGGCAAAAGTTGTGATTTTTTAACCATTGCATCTTATCCTTTTCTGTACTAACTATTAACAAGTGTTGTTATTTATGAGAATCAGATTTCAGCTGGCAACTGGTACTCTGGAAAATCATCATTACAACACACGATCAAAAACTATGACTAAGGTTGTGTCTCAGGAAATTGAGCCAACTATCATGGACCCAATGCAAGAAGAGGAGGTTGTGGATGTTGCGGGGATGAAGGAGGAAATGTATAAGCTCAAGCAGCAAATGTCGGAAATGTACCAAGCTTGGTCCAGGGGTCAACCTCTACCCACATATCCAGCCAATCCAGCATTTGTCCCTCATGCCAATCCTAATCCCGAGCCACCTACCATGAACTCATCATCAACGTACCCGGATTATCATCACTACTATGCCACTACTTCACAGGCACCACCACCACTGTCCAAAAAAATTCCACCTCAACCACCACAAGTCGCGGTGTACGTAGCACCACCACCTATTGCTCTGCATAAGTCATCAAGTGAACCAGTGTTCCATGCGCAAGACACCTATTACTATCCGCCAGAGCCGACGTTTAGGCGACATGACTCCTATACCCCACTAATGGAGACAACGGAAGAAAAGCCCGTCAAGAATTTGGAGCAAGAGGAAATGGCACGGAAGATGAGGAGTTTGGAACAATCTTTCCGTAACATACAAGGGATAGGAGGCCAAGGGAGCGTAGCATACAAAGATTTGTGTTTGTTCCCAGAAGTGCAGCTCCCGGTTGGATTCAAGCTACCTAAATTCGACATATACGATGGTCAAGGGGATCCTGTAGCCCATCTTATGGGTTTTTGATGGCATACTTTAGTCAGATTTTGTGCGGTTCTGCGCTAGAGTGGTATACACGTCAGGATCACACTAGATGGTTCATCTGGGACGATCTAGCTCAATCATTTGCTAACCACTTCCAGTACAACTTGGAGATAATTCCAGATAGGCTGTCACTTACCAAGATGGAAAAGAAGCCCGGAGAATGTTTCCGGGAGTACGGCTTTAGATGGAGAGAACAAGCAACACGAGTAAATCCTCCTATGAAGGAGACTGAAATGGTAGATTGTTTTCAGCAGGCCTTAGAGCCTACTTACTATGGCCATCTGGTGTCAGCTATTGGTAAAAATTTCAATGAAGTAGTGAAAATGGGGAGTTTTGTAGAGGAAGGGCTGAAAACCAACAAAATCATGAGCTTTTCTGCTATCAAGGCCACGAATCAGGCGTACAAACCGGAAATGGAGGATCTATTGGAAAGAAGAAGAAGGAAGAGGTTTCAGTTGTAGAAAGTAGACCATGGACTCAAAGCCAAAATACATACCACCACCCACCTCGCCCGTACCAATCATACTCTCCAGCACCTTACAACCCACCTCCACCATATTATCCACCCACTACTCCATATTATCCCATCCCACAAACTCAATATGACCCATCGCCTCCCCATGTATGGCAAGCCCAAGCTCCGCAAAACGTCTATCATACATAGAACACCTACCCTCCTTCCAGAACCTACAAAAACCCAAATAGACCCAGCTTCTGACCTGATCCAGAAATGAGAAACAGAGCCCAAACGAAGAAAAGATTTACCCCACTGGGGGAGTCTTATTCCAGTCTCTATCATCGTCTGAAAGAGTTGGGGATGCTAAGCACGATTGAGCCAAACTTCCAAACCCACCACCCAGAAACATTGACCAGTCAGTCAGATGTGAATATTGCTCCGGGGCACCGGGGCACGATACTGAAAAGTATTGGCACTTGAAATCTGCTATTCAGGAGCTCATTGACAGTAGGAGGATCGAGGTACAGGCTCCAGAGACTCCAAACATTACTTAGAACCCACTACTAACTTATCATGAGACACACATGATAAAGTTAGAGCAAGAAGAGAACATCAAGAAGCCGTCCCAATCGGTAATGATGATAAAGGCCAACAGTAAAGTGGAGAAAGTGGTTGAGAAAGAGAAAATGACGGCCGAGTTACCAGTGAAAAAGCCGCAAGTGGTTGAGACTATGAAAATTGTGGTGCCAGGGGCCAAGCCGTTGTTGATAGTAAAGGGAGCGTACATGGAACCGGTGGTCATAAAACTGGTGGTGCAAATGCCGGTGGTAGATACTAAAGCCATACCTTGGACTACAACAAAGTCACAGCAATGTACAGGGGAAAACAAGTTACAGTTGAGGTCAATGAAACACATGGCCTCACCCGTTACGGGCGGTGCTTTGCCCCGGAAGAGTTAAGGAAAATTAAAGTGGTAAACGAGAGTCATGTGAAGAAGCCGGTCTCTGAAGAAGAAGCAGAAGAGTTTTTGAAGAATATAAAAGCTCAAGACTACTCGATAGTAGAGCAGTTGAGAAAGACGCCTGCACAGATCTCATTGCTTTCATTGCTAATTCACTCAGAGGAACACAGGAAGGCGCTATTAAAAATTCTGAACGAAGCACATGTCCCCGAAAAAATCTCAGTTTTCCATCTTGAAAAGATCACCAACAAAATTTTTGAGTCGAACAAGATAACATTCTCAGACAACGAATTGCCTGTTGAAGGGACGGAACACAACAAAGCACTCTATATCACCGTCAAAAGTGATGAATCAGTGGTTACTCGGGTTTTAATAGACAACGGGTCTAGTGGAAACATTTTTCCACTTTTGACTCTCGGAAAATTAAAGATTAATCCTGACAGAATCCGTCGGAATAGTGTGAGTGTTAAGGGGTTTGACGGGGGAAGCAAAAATACCTTGGGGGATATTGTGCTGGAGGTCACCATTGGGCCGGTAGACTTTACCATGAAATTCCAGGTGTTGGATGTAACTGTGTCTTATAATCAATTGCTGGGATGGCCATGGATCCATGGAGCCAAAGCCGTACCATCTTCCCTACACCAAATGGTAAAGTTCGAATGGGAGTAGCAAGAAATTACAGTGCATGGAGAAGAAGACACTTGTAATACCATAATGCCTTTTGAGGAAGTCGAGGGGGACAAGGGCCCATGGGTGTATCAGGTGACAGATACTGTGGTAGTTAACAAGATATCCAAAGGGAGGAGTATGTCAATCCCTGCAGTGGCATCTACCGCAGTAATGGTAGCTAAATAGATGATCAGAAATGGGTTCACACCGGAAAAAGGTTTGGGGATAGCTTTACAGGGAAAAAGACAACCTGTCCATCTGCCGGGAAATAATGATACCTTTGGCTTGGGCTTTAAACCTACCTACACCGACATCCAGAAAGCCAAAAGAACCAAGAAGAAAAGTTGGACCCTCCCGAAACCAGTCCCAAAATTATCCGACACCTTCACTAAGCCTGGTACACAATGACATTTGACGACTGATGCGTCAAGGTATGCTGAGATAAGGCCGGATGTGGAGCTCCTCGCGAGGTTTGATATGTTGTTCGGGGATGTAAACATGTTGGATATGGGCGAGGGGACCAGTAAGATGGATATCCAGTTCGTGGGGCCTAGTGTTGCACTCAATAATTTGGAAGCCACTCATTTTCCAATCAGGAGGGAGTCTTGGTAGTTAGCTTTCAAAAAATATATCATCCTTTCCCAAAAAGCAATTTTATTTTTGTAATCCCCACAACCCACTGAAATCAAATGCATCCAACCTCTGTTATCTTTTTGAAAAATATCAATGAAATGCAATTTCTTCTTCTTTCTTCATTTTTGCCTTATTTTTATTATTTTTCCTTTCTTCCTTTTGTACAATTCAATATGCGCTGATTCTGATGATATGTCATGCATGAAGGATTCCCGGCCCAGTTTTGACAATCGAATTATTATACAAGAAATTGAAAATGAGAGTGAAATAGAATATGAAGATGAGGAAATACTGGAGGAAATAAGTAAAGACTTGAGTCAATATGAGGAAAAACCCAAACCGAACTTAAGTGAGACAGAATCTATTAATTTGGGGAATGAGGATAATGTCCGGGAGACAAAAATCAGTGTACACCTAGAAGCTTCCCTCATTGCATGAATACAAGGACGTCTTTGCCTGGTCCTATGATGACATGCCCAAACTTAGCACTGATTTGGTGGTACACAAGTTGCCTATTTATACCGAATGCCGGCCGGTAAAACAAAAGTTGAGAAAGCTCAAAACGGACATCAACATGAAGATAAAAGAAGAGGTGGATAAGAAGTTTGAGGCAAAGGTATTACGAGTTACCAAATACCCTACCTGGATGTTGTGCCAGTTCCAAAGAAAGACGGAAAAACGAGAGTGTGTGTGGATTACAGAGACCTCAACAAGGCCAGTCCAAAGGATAACTTCCCATTGCCGAATATCCACATATTAATCGACAATTGCGCCAAGCATGAAATTGGCTCTTTTGTAGATTGCTATGCGGGTTATCACCAGATCCTAATGGATGAAGAAGATGCAGTGAAAATAATTTTTATCACACCTTGGGGAACATACTGCTATAGAGTGATGTCGTTTGGGTTAAAGAATGCCGGAGCTACTTATATGAGGGCAATGGCCACAATGTTTCATGATATGATGCATCGAGAAATTGAAGTGTATGTGGACGATGTCATCATAAAGTCCAAGAAGCAACATGATCATGTCAAGGACTTGAGGAAGTTTTTCCAAAGACTCCGAAGGTATAATCTTAAACTCAATCCTGCGAAATGCACTTTTGGAGTACCTTCAGGGGAGCTATTGGGATTTATAGTAAGTCGGCGAGGCATTAAACTAGATCCGTCGAAGATAAAAGCCATCTAGAGTTTGCCTCCGCCGAAAAACAAGAAAGAAGTAATGAGCTTACTAGGCAGGCTGAATTATATTAGCCGGTTCATCTCTCATTTGACATCAACATGTGAACCTATCTTCAAGTTGTTAAAGAAGGATGCAGCAGTGAAATGGACCGATGAATGTCACGAAGCCTTTGATAAAATCAAGGAATATTTGACAAATCCTCCAGTGTTAGTTCCTCCGAAGCCGGAAAGACCTTTGATCTTATATTTGACAGTGCTCGATAGCTCCTATGGCTATGTACTTGGGCAGCACGATGAGACTGGCAAGAAAACGCAAGCTATATATTACCTTAGAAAGAAGTTCACATCTTACGAGGTGAAATATACTCAGTTAGAGAGAACATGTTGTGCATTGACTTGGGTGGCTCAGAAATTGAAGCATTATCTGTCAGCATACACTACATATATGATATCACGGTTAGATCCGTTGAAGTATATATTCCAGAAACCCATGCCTACGAGGAACCATGCTAAATGGTAGATTCTGCTCACAGAATTTGACATCATTTATGTAACACGTACCGCGATGAAGGCGCAAGCAGTTGCAGATCAATTAGTAGAAAATCCAGTAGATGTTGAATATGAGCTACTAAAGACATACTTTCCGGATGAGGAGGCAATGAATGTCGAAGAAGTGGAACAAAGTGATAAGTCAAGATGGAAGATGTACTTCGACGGAGCCGTCAACAGTAAAGGAGTTGGGATTGGAGCAGTGCTTATTACAAAAACGGGTCAACACTATCCCGTTACCGCTCAGCTTCGATTATTCTATACCAACAATATGGCCGAATATGAGGCGTGTATATTGGGACTAAGGATGGCAATAGATATGGGTATTCAAGAGATTTTGGTCATGGGTGACTCGAATCTTTTGATACATCAAATTCAGGGGGAATGGGAGACAAAAGATTTGAAATTAATACCTTATCGGCATTGTGTACATGAACTGTCCAAAAGGTTCCAATCGATAGAGTTCAAACATATCCCAAAAATTCACAATGAAGTAGCAGATGCTCTGGCCACACTATCCTCTATGTTACATCATCCGGACAAAGCCTATATAGATCCGCTCCAAATACAGGTGTATGATCAAAATGCTTACTGTTTTGCTTTGGAAGGAGGGTTAGATGGGGAACCATGGTATCATGATATCAAGGAATACTTGAAGATAGGTAAGTACCCAGAACAAGCCACCAAAGATCAGAAGAGAGCTGTAAGACGCTTGGCGAATGGCTTTTTCCTCAGTGGAAGAATTATATATAAAAGAACACCAGACCTGGGCTTGCTGAGATGTGTGGATTGCGAAACAAGCTGATATGATTATGACTGAAGTGCACGCTGGAGCTTGCGGACCTCATATGAGCGGATATATCTTAGCAAAGAAGATTTTGAGGGCAGGATATTATTGGCTCACCATGGAGCGAGACTGTATCAGGTATGTGAAGAAATACCACCAATGCCAAGTACATGGAGATCTAATTTACTCCCCACCTTATGAATTGCATACGATGTCTGCACCTTGGCCATTTGTTGCATGGGGCATGGATGTTGTCGGACCAATAAAGCCTACAGCTTCTAATTGACATAGATTCATCTTGGTGGCGATTGACTACATTACTAAGTTGGTGGAGGCAAAGGCATTGAAGGCGGTAACGAAGAAAGCCGTGATGGATTTCGTGCATTAAAATATTATATGCCAATTTGGAATTCCCAAAGTAATTATCACAGACGACGGGGCAAATCTGAACAGCCACCTCATGGCGGAAGCATGTCAGAGATTTAAGACCATGCATCATAACTCTACACCTTACAGGCCAAAGGCAAATAGAGTAGTAGAAGCTGCAAATAAGAATATAAAGAAGATCCTGAGGAAAATGGTGGAAGATTCTAGACAATGGCATGAGAAGCTGCCTTTCGCTCTTATGGGTTATCGCACAACAGTACGTACTTCTATCAGCGCCACACCCTATTCATTGGTGTAAGGGACAGAGGCTGTTATACCCGCGGAAATCGAGATACCATCACTTCGAATCATAGCTGAAGTTGAGATTGATGACGATGAATGGGTAAAAGCCCGATTGGAACAATTAAATCTGATCGATGAGAAGAGGTTAGAAGCTGTTTGACATGGACAATTATATCAACAAAGAATGGACAAAGCATATAATAAGAATGTGCGTCCTCGAAAGTTTGAAGTTGGACAACTGGTATTGAGGCGTATCTTACCGCATTGGGCTGAAGCAAAGGGCAAATTCGCGCCAAACTAGCAAGGGTCGTTCATGGTATCGCAGGTGTTGTCTAATGGGGCACTATATCTGACAGACGTTGAAGGGAAATGCGTAGAGACTGCTATCAATTCAGATGCGGTTAAAAGATACTATGTATGATTCATTTTCAATTGTATAATTGTATTTTGTTGTGATTTTGGAATTTAAATGATGAACGCATTTTATTCTCTATCCAAACACTTTATCCATTGACATCCCCTTTGAGCCGTGTTCGATCTGTTCTTTCATACCCCTCTCTCGGAATCACTTATGATACAAAAGAAAAGTAGAAAATGAAAAATAATGAATAAAAAAAAGCAAAATGCAAACAAAAGAAAAGATAAAGAAATCGGGAAAAAAGTCAAAGAAAACCATGAGTTAATGGTGTAGTCTGAACTACGTCTGACTTGATCCCGAAAGGGTACGTAGGCAGCCTCACAGAGGTTTAGTCATAATAAAGGAAAAATCCCAAAAAATCCCCCACATATTGAAACTGGGGCAGAAGTTATGTTTTATAATTCCAAGAGTTGTAAATATTTTTTAAACCCTTATAAACTTTTGAGCCTTTATATCCTTCTTTATTAACCCATCCAAAAGCCACATTACGGTCCAAAGAAAGATCTTCTAATGAATTTCAAAAAAATAACAAATACAATGAAAATAAAGGAAGAACAGGGCACGGACAACACCAGTGGTTCAGAAAACAAAAGACAAAAGAATATATAAAAAGAAAAAAAATGAGAGAGTCTCATCGGTGAAAACCTTAATCGGCACCGTGAGGCGACTCTAAGACTGAGAGAAATAAAATGAGAGAGTCTTCTCAGTGAAAACCTTTACCAGCACTGCAAGGCGATTGTGAGGTTGAGAGAAAATAAATGATAGAGTCTTAATAGTGAAACCCTTTCACGGCACCATAAGGCGCTTGCGAGGATTATTTTGGAAAAAGAGAAAAGCAGCAAAAATAAGATTGGTTTGGGTTGCAAAAGTTGGAGTCAGAATAATGGATTGAACGAACTGGATCGGAGTTTAAATACATGGCATGGTCAATGAAATCAGCCAACATACGCAGATAAGTTCTATCACTTCTCCAAAACACCCTTACCCCTTTTGAAATTCATTTGTTTCTGCATTTCATTGTTTGTCCTTTGAAAGCTAACTACCAGCTTCTGATGATAAGAGCTAAAATAACACTGGATCAGAAAAAAAAAGAAAAAAAGGAAAATTGAAAGGAAATGAAGAAGGATGGCAGTCAGAGCCGATGGAAAAGAGAACAAAAGGTGAAAAGTAAGGAAAAATACAAAAAAGAGTTTACAAAAGATAGTCAACTAAAAGATTGCACAACAAAAGAAAAGCAAAAAAAAAAAGAGAAGGGAAATAAAAGGCAGGAGCGGCAGATGCCAGTTGCCAGAAACTTATAACTAATAAGATTTTGTTTGTAGTTTAGACAGTAGCAATTGTCACTAATCACTTTAAAGTGAATGTGACCAATGTGAAAAGAAAGAAGATATAAAAAGGAAAGTTTAGCAATAAATGGAGGAATCCATGGATGGAGGAATCACTCAATCAAGAAAATACCAAAACAATAGGAAGGTATCATCTTTTAAATTCACACACTAGTTATCAAGCTGAGGGAATATTTTTCTGCATTTTCATGCATCAGGCGCCCACCTGGATAACAAGATAATGCTGTGAGGACCCAAAGAGTCATCACTTATTTTATTAATCATTTCGAGCTTCTGAGGCCTTGAAAACCTCATTCTATATTGCCTCGATTTACGTGCATGATCCGGGCATGTGGCCGGAAAGTTTTTGTGATAGAAAATATGAATTCTATGAGAAATTTGGAGAAAAATGATATTAATATTGATATGGTTCATTTCGGTCAACATTTTTGGTAAACGGACCCGGACCCGAGATTGGATGGTCCCGAAAGGTCTTTAGGAAAATATGGGACTTGGACATGCGTCCGGAGTCGAATTCTGAGGCCTAGAGCCCAAGTAATGAATTTTTCTGTGAAATTGTTTTGATGAAATTATTGAAGGAAAATGAATTAATTGACCTTGGTATCGGGCTCGTATTTTGGTTCCAACGCCCGGTACAAGTCTTAAATATTGTATATGTGCTTTCTACAAAGTTTGGTGACATTTGGATGTCGTTTGATATGTTTTGGACCTTGAGTTCCAAGTTTGAAAGTTTTGAAAACCAAAAGAATGAAAATCATGAACTTGGGGCTTGATTTGATGAAAACGATGTGATATTGGCGATGTGATCGCACGAACAAGTTCGTAATATGTTTTTGATGTTGTGTACATGTTTGGTTTGGAACCCGGGGGGCTCGGGTAAAGATTTGATAGGCCGTTGGTTCAATTTCTGAATTTTTGCACTGCTGGTTTTTCACCCAGCTGTTGGCTTCACAATTGCGATGTATTTCTCGCAATTGCGAAGGTGACAGGTCAAGGCAGGGTTCGCAAATGCAAACCCTTGATCGCAAATGCGAAGGGCGCCCAGGGACTGTTTGGGTTCGCAAATGCGAACCAAACCTCGCAAATGCGAGGCCTTATGTGTTAAGCCATTCTTCGCAAATGCGAAGGCCCCTCAGCCCAGCTTTGTTCGCAAATGCGAACAAATATTTGCAAATGCGAAGGCCCCAGAATTGCCTTGGCTTCGCAAATGCGAACAAAAGTTCGCAAATGCGAACTTCCCATCCTTAGCTTATTTTTCAAACTACAGAATTTGGTCGGGGTTCGCAATTGCGAACCCATGTTCGCAAATGCGAACACAGAGACCTATAAATCACGATTTCCAGCTTCATTCTTCACATTTCACAACCCAAAAACACCCATTGGCGATTTTTCACGAACTCCCACTTCTTCAAAACAATTGTAAGTCACTTTTTACTTAATTCTTTCAATTCCTAACAACATTAAACATATTTTTCAATAGAAATAAAAGGTTTTCATGGTAGAATTTCTTGTTTTTGGTAGAATATAGGGTTTTTCATGAATTAGGAAATTGGACCTCGAATTGAGGTCCGATTTTGAAACAAATCATATACTTGAACTCGTGGGGGATGGGTAACCGGATTTTGGTCCGAACCCCGAGTTCCAACCATGTGGGCCCGGGGTCGAAATTCACTATTCCGGGCAGAATATTGTAAAAGTTATAATTGGCCTTATGAATTAGTTTGTTGAGTAGTATTGATGATATTAAATCAATTGTGTATAGATACGATTGGATTGGAGCCAAATTTGAAAGGAAAAGGCATTGCCACGGATTGAATTGTTCATAAACATTCGAGGTAAGTGTTTGTTCTATCCTAGCTTGAGGGAATAGGATTATGTGCTATGTGTTATATGATCGAGTGCGGTGTATGGGCTGTGGTGACGAGCATCCATACACTGGCGTCTAGTATGACCGTGAGTCGTTGTTAATACTTATTGTGAGACATATTTACAGATAAATTATTGAACCTTTGCCGGGTTGTAGAATTGTTATTGTTCTCCCTTGTCGGGACTTGTTGTGAAGATGATTATTGATTGCCCTTGTTGGGAGGGCTTATGATTTACTGTTTCATTTCTTTGCCCTTAACTTGTGATTGTTATTTGGGTGAGGAAGAGTGATAATGCACGAAGGGTGATGTCGTGCCTTGATTTATTGTTTATGCACGAAGGTTAATGTCGTGCCTTGATTTATTGTTTATGCACGAAGGTTAATGTCGTGCCTTGATTTATTGTTTATGCACGAAGGTTAATGTCGTGCTTTGATTTATTGTTTATGCACGAAGGTTAATGTCGTGCCTTGTTATTGATTATGCACGAAGGTTAATGTCGTGCCATGTTATTGATTATGCACGAAGGATCATGTCGTGCCTTTTTATTGCCTTGTTATTGAACCATGTACGAAGGATCATGCCGTACCATGGATGTGAGGATGAGAGTAAAAGCACGAAGGGTGATGCCGTGCACTTTATTTGCTTATTTGGTAAGGATGAGAGTAAAAGCACGAAGGGTGATGCCGTGCACTTTATTTGCTTATTTGGTGAGGATGAGAGTAAAAGCACGAAGGGTGATGCCGTGCAACTACTTGTTGTTCCTTGACTTGATATTAATTATTTTTCCATTATACTTTGTTTTCCTTGTGGACTTATTAACTGTTGTTAATTGTTGAGTTCTTTTGAGATATTCCTTATTTTGTTATTACTTGGTTATTTCTCGTTATTTTGTGGTATACATATATATTGAACTGCACAGGTTTATGTGGGTGTCTGGTCCTAGGCTTGTCACTACTTCGCCGGGATAGGCCAGGCACTTACCAGCACATGGGGTCGGTTGTGCTGATACTACACTTCTGTGCGTTTTTGCACAGGTCCAGGTTACGATCAGGAGTAGCAGCAGAAAATCTTTTGCGTGGGAGTTGATCATATTTGAGACTGAGGTAGCTTGCGGACGTCCGCAGGCCCGACGTCTCTCTCTTTACTTATGTTACTAGTTGTAGTCTCTTTGTTCCGAGACAAACAGATTATGTTATTTTTCTTTCAGACCTTTATGTGTAGTATTCAGTAGTAGTTCGTGAGTTGGTGACTCCACGTCTTGGGTAGAGGATATCAGTATGACTTTACCTTGAAACTGGTTATTTCTATTTCGATAAAGTCTTCCGCACTTATTTAATCAAAGTTATAGTTTTGTTGATAAATTAATTATTGAGATATTATTAAAAACAGGATAGTATGAATACAGTGGCTTGCCTAGCTACCACGAGTAGGCGCCATCACGATCCCGATGTTGGGGGAAAAATCCGGGTCGTGACAAGTTGGTATCAGAGCTCTAGGTTACATAGGTCTCACCACTCACGAACAAGCTTAGTAGAGTTTGAGAGGTAAGTACGGAGACGTCTGTACTTGTCCTCCAGAGTCTATTGAGTTAGGAAAAGTCTCTCATTTGTTCTTTCTTATCGTGCGAATTTATTATTCAAATGTTAAATTGAATTTCTACTCTTGTCTTCCCACGAATGGCGAAGTCACGTACCGCTTCTTCAGCCGAACAATGGCACGGGCTGGTGATAGATCAACTATGCCTTCAAAAGTTTTACGGAGGTCGGATAGGTTTCACCAAACTCTTCACAACCACCTTAAGCGGTGCATCGTTTGAGAACCCACGGGATCGTGCTTGACCGCTGTTATGAGAAATTACAGAACGTGGGAATAGTCGAATGCGAGGGGGTTCATTTTACTGTGCTACGGAGGGCAAACGGAAGTAGTGGGAAGATAATGTATTTACCACACCAGTTATGGTCCTAACGGAAGATGCAATTACAGCAGGAGATCACCTAATAAATCGTGTTGGGTTTCAACGGACCTTGACGTCCGATCGATGTGTTGGAGTTGTGAAGGAAAAATATGGTGAGTTATTGGAATGTATATATATGGTATGGAAAGGTCCTCTAAATAATTTATACATATTTAAGGTTGGTTCCTTTCATGGTGTAAGAAATCACCCCAGAGAATAGCGAATAGTTTGTGAGTAAACGGGGTAGCTCAGTAGTGTTAAGCCATTATAGCAAAAGAGGAAATTGGCCGTCGATGTTTGTGACAAGCCTACAAAGAGGGCAAGCCGGCCAATGCAACGCTATCTACTAAACTCTATTTTAAGAAAATGTTATGAAGACGTCACCCCGAGATTCTCTGCAATATGTAGTATATGCGATCTGAACGGTTGTACCAGGTCACAATGACTGTGTCCGAATATATATTGTCATGAGTAATAAGTTAACTGAGCCTTAAAGGAATTGTTGTGAATGTGGAATTTTGGAGAAATACAATTTTAGGAAGCACTCAGGCCACACGCTCCATTGCAGTTAATAATTGTCCCACATGGCCAGCCAGATGTAGAGGTCAGGATATTAGAGGTGGAGGTGAAAATCCTAGAGGTGGAGACCCAACCATTGATATAATTTTTATGGTACGAGGGAGGTCACTACACCAGATGGTGTCATCACGTGTATAATTCAGATTGTTATAAACAGAATAATTTTCAGTTAATTTGGTTTGGTTAGTTTTTCATTATTTGAAAGAAAAGTTTAGGCGAGCCCTTTTAACATGCTCCATTCATGGGTGAGCATCGTAATCATCAAATCTGCTTATGGAAATACTCATGTTGGGATATTACATGAGGATAGACATCCCTATTATTAGGTGTTAGTCACTAAAATATCCATGAGGCTAAGAGTGACTTTATATTACTTATTACAATGGGTTTTGATATAATTCTCGGAATAACTAATTTTAATCGTTAATTTTGTGCCCTATCAGTATGAGGGTTCATTTTATGTCGTGATTATCTTTGACGGACAATAATTGAAAGGAAGAAAGAAAGGAAATGAAAAATTTCAGATGATATGATGTGCAAGCACTGTGATTCAGAGTTGAGGATGAGATCCTCCAATTTTTGGCATAATGTGAAATATTTCTAAGCCGAGCTTCAAGTTGCGGTGGATATCATATGAGGACTGGGTCCTGGTAGTAAGAGTTTATGTGTTTAAAATTCTTCTTTTATGAAATTTATATTTTCATATTGCATTCATAAATAAGAGTCATGCCCGTTAGGACTATTTGACAATTCTTGTATAGTTTCTATTCATATTTAGCCATTTCTATTTTGAAACCGTTGAGCTTAGCCTTTGAGACGAGCACCAGGTAAGGATAAATATGATGCATAAATTCGGGAAAATAATCACGAGGTCTCCATACCTCATTCTGAGTAAAGTGGGATTTGTAGAATAAGGTATTTGATAACACGTAGTTAACTGGCAATGTTGTAATTTAGGGATGACTCCTATCGCCGAAGTCATGGTTATGTGTATAAGTACGAAGTGTTCATGCCTTAGTTAGACTGGCTCGTGATAGTACCCATGGATAACATATTGTTATGCTCCCGCAGTTAGGAAGTGCATGCGCAACAGCTCAGAGTGGTTCTTCAAACTCTGAAGGATAATCAGCTATATGCCAAATTTTAGAAGTGTGAGTTCTGGTTGAGTTCGGTAGCATTTTTGGGTCACATTGTATTAGTGGAAGGTATTCAGGTGGACCCAAAGAAGATATAGGCAGTTCAAAATTGGCCTCGACCAGCTTCAGTGACTGAGATTCGGAGTTTCTTGGGATTAGCAGGTTACTACCGTCGATTTGTAGAGGGGTTTTCTTCTATTGCAGCCCCGATGACCAGGTTGACCCAGCAGGGTGTCCAGTTCTAGTGGTCAGAGGAGTGTGAGGCAAGCTTTCAGAAGCTCAAGACAGCCATGACCATCGCGCCAGTATTGATACTACCTACGGGTGCAGGGCCTTATACAGTTTTTTGTGACGCATCTCGTACAAGGCTTGGAGCGGTATTGATGCAGGATGGTAAGGTTATCGCTTATGCTTCGAGGCAGTTAAAGATACATGAGAAGAATTATCCAGTACATGATCTTGAGTTAGCAGCAGTGGTGCATGCCTTGAAAATCTGGAGGCATTATCTATATGGTGTGACGTGTGAGGTATACACTGATCACAAAAGTCTACAGTACTTGTTCAAGCAAAAGGGGTTGAATCTACGACAGTGGAGATGGTTAAAATTACTAAAAGACTATGATGTTACTATCTTATATCACCCAGGTAAGGCCAATGTGGTGGCCGATGCATTGAGTAGAAAGTCTGCCAGCATGGGTAGTCTTGCATTCATTCCGGTCAGTCAGAGACCATTAGCACTAGATGTCCAGGCCTTAGCCAACCGATTCATGAGATTAGACATTTCTGAGCCTAGCAGGGTGTTAGCCTGCAGGGTCGCTTGTTCTTCTCTATTAGAGCGTATCCGTGAGAGGCAATTTGATGATCCTCATTTGCGTGATTTGAGATATACAGTACAGCGGGGAGGTTCCACAAAGGCAAATCTAGATGATGATGGGGTATTGAGATTGCAGGGTCGAGTTTGTGTGCCCAATGTTGAAGGGATTCGAGAGTTGATCTTAGCGGAGGCCTACAGTTCGCGGTATTCCATTCACCCGGGCGCCGCGAAGATGTATCAGGACTTGCAGCAGCACTATTGGTGGCGCAAAATGAAGAAAGATATCATTGCGTATGTCGCTCCGTGTCTAAATTGTCAGCAGGTGAGATATGAGCACCAGAGACCTGGTGGTGTATTCCAGAGGATTGAGATTCCCGAGTGGAAATGGGAGCGGATCACTATGGATGTCGTTACTGGACTTCCTTTGACTCGGAGGAAATTTGATGCTATTTGGGTCATTGTTGATAGGCTGACCAAGTCAGCACACTTTATTCCAGTATCTGTCTCCTACTCGTCGGAGAGGTTAGCGGAGATTTACATCAGAGATATTGTTCGACTTCACGGGGTGCCGGTATCTATTATCTCCGATCGGGGTACACAGTTTACCTCGCGGTTCTGGAGAGCGGTCCAGCAGGAGTTAGGCACCCAGGTTCAGCTGAGTACATCTTTTCACCCTCAAACAGATGGTCAGTCTGAGAGGACTATTCAGATTCTAGAGGACATGCTTCGAGCCCGTGTCATTGATTTCGGAGGCTTCTGGGACAAGTTTCTGCCATTAGCAGAGTTTGCCTACAATAACAGCTACCAGTCCAGCATCCAGATGGCCCTGTATGAGGCGTTGTATGGTAGGCGATGTCGATCTCCAGTCGGATGGTTTGAGCCGGGGAAGGCTCGGTTGTTGGGTACAGACTTAGTTCCGGAGGCCTTGGATAAGGTCAAAATTATCCAGGAGAGATTGCGTGCCACTCAGTCCAGAGAGAAGACTTATGCGGATCGTAAGGTTCGAGATGTAGATTTCATGGTCGGTGAGCAAGTATTGCTCCGAGTGTCGCCTATGAAGGGCGTGATGAGGTTCGGGAAAAAGGGCAAGCTCAGCCCTAGGTATATTGGTCCATTTGAAATTCTAGACAAAGTGGGAGGGGTGGCTTACAGACTAGCTTTTCCGCCTAGCTTATCAGCCGTGCATCCCGTTTTTCATGTATCTATGCTTCGGAGATACCACGGCAATCCCACACATGTATTAGACTTCAGCACCGTCCAATTGGACAATGATCTATCTTACGGGGAGGAGCCGGTGGCCATTCTAGACCGGCAGCTTCGACAGTTGAGGTCGAAGAGTTATCCTTCTGTGCGTGTTCAGTGGAGAGGTCATCCTTCTGAGGCATCGACCAGGGAGTCCGAGTCTGATATGCGGAATCGCTACCCACATTTGTTTCCTAACTCATGTACTTCTTTCTTTTGTCCGTTCGAGGACGAACGGTTGTTTAGAGGTGGAGATTGTGACGACCCAAAGGGTCATCACTTATTTTATTAATCATTTCGAGCTTCTGAGACCTTGTTGCCTTGATTTACGTGCATGATCCGGGCATGTGGCTGGAAAGTTTTTGTGATAGAAAATATGAATTCTATGAGAAATTTGGAGAAAAATGATATTAATATTGATATAGTTAACTTCGGTCAACATTTTTGGTAAACGGACCCGGACCCGAGATTGGATGGTCCCGAAAGGTCTGTAGGAAAATATGGGACTTGGACATGCGTCCGGAGTCGAATTCTGAGGCCTAGAGCCCAAGTTATGAATTTTTCTGTGAAATTGTTTTTGATGAAATTATTGAAGGAAAATGAATTAATTGACCTTGCTATCGGGCTCGTATTTTGGTTCCAACTCCCGGTACAAGTCTTAAATATTATATATGTGCTTTCTGCAAAGTTTGGTGACATTTGGATGTCGTTTGATATGTTTTGGGCCTTAAGTTCCAAGTTTGAAAGTTTTGAAAACCAAAAGAATGAAAATCGTGAACTTGAGGCTTGATTTGATGAAAACGATGTGATATTGGCGATGTGATCGCACGAACAAGTTTGTAATGTGTTTTTGATGTTGTGTACATGTTTGGTTTGGAGCCCGGGGGGCTCGGGTAAAGATTTCATAGGCCGTTGGTTCAATTTCTGAATTTTTGCACTGCTGGTTTTTCACCCAGCTGTTGGCTTCGCAAATGCGAAGTATTTCTCGCAATTGCGAAGGTGACATGTCAAGGCAGGGTTCGCAAATGCGAACCCTTGATCGCAAATGCGAAGGGCGCCCAGGATTGTTTGGGTTCGCAAATGCGAACCAAACCTCGCAAATGCGAGGCCTTCTATGTTAAGCCATTCTTCGCAAATGCGAAGAATTCTTCGCAAATGCGAAGGCCCCTCAGCCCAGCTTGTTCGCAAATGCGAACAAATGTTCGCAAATGCGAAGGCCCCAGAATTGCCTTGGCTTCGCAAATGCGAACAAAAGTTCGCAAATGCGAACTTCCCATCCTTAGCTTATTTTCAAACTCCAGAATTTGGTCGGGGTTCGCAATTGCGAACCCATGTTCGCAAATGCGAACACAGAGACCTGTAAATCACGATTTCCGGCTTCATTCTTCACATTTCACAACCCAAAAACACCCATTGGCGATTTTTCACGAACTCCCTCTTCTTCAAAACAATTGTAAGTCACTTTTTACTTAATTCTTTCAATTCCTAACAACATTAAACATGTTTTTCAATAGAAATCAAAGGTTTTCATGGTAGAATTTCTTGTTTTAGGTAGAATATAGGGTTTTTCATGAATTAGGAAATTGGACCTCGAATTGAGGTCCGATTTTGAAACAAATCATATACTTGAACTCGTGGGGGGATGGGTAACCGGACTTTGGTCCGAACCCCGAGTTCCGACCATGTGGGCCCGGGGTCAAAATTCACTATTCCGGGCAGAATGTGGTAAAAGTTGTAATTGGCCTTATGAATTAGTTTGTTGAGTAGTATTGATGATATTAAATCAATTGTGTATAGATACGATTGGATTGGAGCCAAATTTGAAAGGAAAAGGCATTGCCACGGATTGAATTGTTCATAAACATTCGAGGTAAGTGTTTGTTCTATCCTAGCTTGAGGGAATAGGATTATGTGCTATGTGTTATGTGATCGAGTGCGGTGTATGAGCTGTGGTGACGAGCATCCATACACTGGCGTCTAGTATGACCGTGAGTCATTGTTAATACTTATTGTGAGACATATTTACAGATAAATTGTTGAACCTTTGCCGGGTTGTAGAATTGTTATTGTTCTCCCTTGTCGGGACTTGTTGTGAAGATGATTATTGATTGCCCTTGTTGGGACGGCTTATGATTTACTGTTTCATTTCTTTGCCCTTAACTGTGATTGTTATTTGTGTGAGGAAGAGTGATAATGCACGAAGGGTGATGACGTGCCTTGATTTATAGTTTATGCACGAAGGTTAATGTCGTGCCTTGATTTATTGTTTATGCATGAAGGTTAATGTCGTGCCTTGATTTATTGTTTATGCACGAAGGTTAATGCCGTGCTTTGATTTATTGTTTATGCACGAAGGTTAATGTCGTGCCTTGTTATTGATTATGCACGAAGGTTAATGCCGTGCCATGTTATTGATTATGCACGAAGGATCATGTCGTGCCTTGTTATTGCCTTGTTATTGAACCAGGTACGAAGGATCATGCCGTACCATGGATGTGAGGATGAGAGTAAAAGTACGAAGGGTGATGCCGTGCACTTTATTTGCTTATTTGGTGAGGATGAGAGTAAAAGCACGAAGGGTGATGCCGTGCACTTTATTTGCTTATTTGGTGAGGATGAGAGTAAAAGCACGAAGGGTGATGCCGTGCAACTACTTGCTATTCCTTGACTTGATATTAATTATTTTTCCATTATACTTTGTTTTCCTTGTGGACTTATTAACTGTTGTTAATTGTTGAGTTCTTTTGAGATATTCCTTATTGTGTTATTACTTGGTTATTTCTCGTTATTTTGTGGTATACATATATATTGAATTGCACAGGTTTATGTGGGTGTCTGGTCCTAGGCTTGTCACTACTTCGCCGGGATAGGCCAGGCACTTACCAGCACATAGGGTCGGTTGTGCTGATACTGCACTTCTGTGCGTTTTTGCACAGGTCCAGGTTTCGATCAGGAGCAGCAGCAGTAGATCTTTTGCGTGGGAGTTGATCATATTTGAGACCGAGGTCGCTTGCAGACGTCCGCAGGCCCGGCGTCTCTCTCTTTACTTATGTTACTAGCTGTAGTCTCTTTGTTCCGAGACAAACAGATTATGTTATATTTCTTTCAGGACTTTTATGTGTAGTATTCAGTAGTAGTTCGTGAGTTGGTGACTCCACGTCTTGGGTAGAGGATATCAGTATGACTTTACCTTGGAACTGGTTATTTCTATTTCGATAAAGTCTTCCGCACTTATTTAATCAAAGTTATAGTTTTGTTGATAAATTAATTATGAAATATTATTAAAAACAGGATAGTATGAATAAAGTGGCTTGCCTAGCTACCACGAGTAGGCGCCATCACGATCCCGATGTTGGGGGAAAATCCGAGTCGTGACAAACATGCACTTTCTGCATTTGGTACTTGCACCGCTTTATGCTTTTGTTCCTTCCTTTTCCACTGCTGGTAGCGAGGAGGGTTCTTTGGTGCATTATTATTACCATGATTAGAGTTTCTTCCCCGGCCACGACCATGACCACGACTGGGGCCATGATCTCTTCCATGTCTAGCTTGGTGGAAGTTCGTCTCATTCACTTCAGGGGATGAACAAGAACCAGTAGGCCGACTTTCATGGTTTTTCATTAATAGCCCATTATGTTGCTAAGGGAATACTTTTCTGCATTCGCATTTCATGCATCAGGCGCCCACCTGGATAACAAAGGAATACTTTTCTGCATTCGCATTTCATGCATCTGGCGCCCACCTCGATAACAAGGGAATACGTTTCTGCATTCGCATTTCATGCATCAGGCACCCACCTAGATAACAAGGAAATATTTTTCTGCATTCGCATTTCATGCATCAGACACCCTAGTTATCAAACTGAGGGAATACTTTTCTGCAATTTTAATTTCTGTTCAGGCGCCCACCTGTATAACAAGGGAATACATTTCTGCAATTTCAATTCTGCTCAGGCGCCCACCCATATAACAAGGGAATACATTTTTGCAATTTTAATTTCTGTTCAGGCGCCCACCTGTATAACAAGGGAATACATTTCTGCAATTTTAATTTATGTTCAGGTGCCCACCTGCATAATAAGGGAATACATTTCTGCAATTTTAATTTCTATTCAGGCGCCCACCTGCATAACAAGGGAATATATTTCTGCAATTTTGGTTTGTGTTAGCTAACATGAGTAACACCGTAACACGAAGAGCCCACACCGGGGTAGAAGAAAAGTTTGTTGTTTTGTTTTGTTTTGAGCAGCTATCAGTTTGAAGGCGAGGAGTATCATCGAAAATCACAAAAAAAAAAAAGAAAGGAAGCAAGAAAAAGAAAAATCAACAAAAGAAAGACAGCCACACAGCAAAATCAAGGAAAAGAGACAAAGAAGAATAAAGAGACAAGAAGTTAGATAGGAACAATTGTAACTCTTAGCACTATAGCTTAGAATAGCTTCTTCATTTTACATTTTATCCCCTAGTGTAATAAGGAGTAGGTCAATAAGTCATAACAGTGTCAATGCAACAGTAAAGTCTGGTAGTTTTAAACTACCAGACCTTCCCGAACTACACTGACCTGATTCCTCTTTAGCCCAGGATATGTAGGCAACCTCTGAGGCAGGGGCACTATGAGTTTCTTGTGATGTCTTTTGGGCTAACCAATGCCCCAGACGCGTTCATGCATCTGATGAACAGTGTGTTTCGGCCATATTTGGATTCATTTATGATCGTGTTTGTGAGCACGTGATTTTTGCCTTAAGCAATAAATTCCAAAATTAAAATAAATAATATTTTTGGGCGCAATTACATGTTTTGATTGAAATAAGATGCATTTTTGTCATTGAACAATTAGAGATTAAAATTATAAAATCAAAAAAACAGGTTAAATACAAGTATTTTAATTTAAGTAGTTAAAATAAAATTAACAAAAAAGGGCATTAATAACAGAAATTAAGGGAAAATAGTAAAAAATGGTGAAAAAATATCAGAAAATTAGAGGAAGTAGGAAATTGAATAATTGAAAATAATATAAAAATAAAAATGGAAATACAAAAGAAAATACCACAAAAATAATTAAAAAATACAAAGAAATTACAAGGAAAAATACAAAGAAAAGAAAATTGGGCCAAATGCTAGCCCAAATACATTGGCCCAAAGCATTCTCAGATACCCAGTCCAAATGATTTAAATTGAAATAATCTCAGCCGTTCATAACACTGGATCCCACGGTTGCGGATTTACCCGAAATTAATCTAATAATAATGCTTTTTGAGTTAATCTGGACCGTCCGTGTCTAAAGATCTAACGGACAATAGCACACCCCTCATTTAACTCTGGACGGCACCGTTTTAAGGGAAATAGTCCTGGCCATTGATCTCGGTTGATCTAACGGCCAGGGACCAATCAACCATAATAAGTATAAAAGCCTGGTCTCTATTCAGAGACCGGTCATTTCTCAAACCCTAGCCGCCCCTTTCTCTTCTTCTTCCCCCACTCTTCGTCTTCTCGAAGCTCAACGGTCATGGAGACTGTACACTCACCACGGAAGTCTCCAGCCACCTCTCATCTCCCTATCTTCTTTCTTCTACTTCTTCACCCCAAACCACCATAAAAACCCCAAGAAACCTCGAAAAAACTTAACTTCGTGAAATTTCGGCCACCGGAGTTCTTCTCCGATGACCACAAAACTATGAAAACAGCTCCCAAATCAACACCATAGAGCCACCATCTCATGATCTACCACCCTACCTAAGCCACTTCCCTCGAATCTTACCCCAACTCCTCGAATCTTTAAAAGAAAGTCACTGGAACCCTAACTCCGGCGACTCAAACAAACCACCACCAAAAGATCTCACCTTTTCACCTCTAACACCCGTCCCCAAATAAAAAGACTTCAAATCTGAAGTCTTGGGTCTGAAAAGAAGAAAACCATAAATAAGAAAAAGAAAAGAAAACTGGAAAAAGGAAAAGAAGAAAAAGAAAAGAAATAACGAGAAAAGGGAAGCTCAGGAGACATATTCTGAAAGCTAAGTCCCTTTTTTCCCTTTTGTTTATGTTTCTATGATTATTCTATTTTTTGTTTGTTTCTTTCTCATGTTTCTAGTATGTTTCCTGTTAGATTCTCCTTCATTAGCTGTTTAAGCCACTGCATGATAGATTAGGTTTATCTTCTCTAAAATTCCGTGTTTATTCATTTTTCTCTGTTAAGTCATGTTTTCTTTGTTTGTTTCCTCTTCATCCTCTTATTTGTTAGCATGTCTTCTATCCGGATTCTCTTCTTTAGTCGCATGAATCACTGCATGTTTAGATTAGTCTTCATCTTCTAAAATCTCTATTTTTATCATGTTTTTCTATTTAAACCATGTCTTCGTTTGAAGCTTGTTTTATAAGTTCTACCTGCCTATGCTTAGTCAAGTACATGTGAGCATGATTAGGGTTTTCAGTAGCCTTTTAAACATAAGAAAGTTCTGACTATGCCTGCTTCATGTTCAATTGATATACTGTGTTTTGGAATCTGGATTACAAGTGTTTGATTGAAATTCAACTATATTCAATCCCTTCTCTGAGTTTTGGTTAAATGATAAGTAACTCTGATTTCATGGCTATGTATGTAATTTGGTATGAAAAGGGCTATGTTTGCAACCATTTTGTGTTAGCTGATTATTGTTAATACTTAGTATGCTTAGGTGGAATTGGTTATAGCTGCAGTAGTGTAGTAACCTGAAAAGTGGTTAATTTTGAAAACATGTTTTAAAAAGTTTAAAATTGGCTAAAATTGAAAACTACAAAAAGAGGTCACAAGTGAAATGAATAACAAAGAATGGTCAGCCCTGTAACTGACCAACTCTAATAATTTGAAAACACTGGCTAAGTGTTAAATAGGCTAAGTGTATAATAAGCTGACTTAAGTCTAATAGGCTAGACTTGCAAGGTCCCAATTGGCATGTGTTCACTAGTTGGCTAGACTTGCAAAGTCTTAACCAGCCTGTGTTCACTAATTGGCCCGAATTGTAAGGTTAAGTCCAAACATTGGACTGGTCAAGTCTTAAACAGTATAGTTTTTGAATAATTAAGCAGGTTAGTCCTGCAAATTAGCTTAATCATAGAAAATGAAACAAAAGAGGTTAGAATTGAAATAAAATTGAAGTTAAATCTGGCCTGGTCTCAAAGACTAGTGTAAATACTGGCCAGTAATTAAATAAGAGCTAAAAAAAAAAGAAAACCTAACCTGGACAGGTCGGGTAAATAGTAAATGCCCTTAAGGGCGTATAGGGAATAGAAAATGGCAAAGTTGTGGATTTAATAGAGCATATAGGGACATTAAAGACATTTAGGCTCATGATTTCTACAATATTGCACAAGATTAAGGGCACATTGGTCCTAAATAAAAGGTAACTTAGTAAATAACTCTAACAAGTAGGGGAACACTAGTAAAAGCTCCAAAAAGGAATCAAATAGAACCTTCCAGCACATGCTGGAAGGCATTTCATAACAGAAAATGGGACGAAAGTGTAAGAATTGGTAAAAAGGAGGGGAGGGAACTAGAATTATATTCTAGCTTTTCCCCCCAAAATTTTGACCATCTCTCACCTATAAATACCCCTATTTCTAGCCTGTTTAAGGGCTGGATTTTGGATATCAAAATTTTCAGAAAGTTTCATACATAGTAGCTGCCTGGGTTTTCTAATCGAAGCTTACACTTAGAGCTGTGTGATTTCTTGTTTTCTATTGGGTTTATTCGTTAGTTCATTGGGTCTTTGCTTTGTTGTTGTGCTGAGATTCAATTGTTTGCTGGGATTTACTCTGTTCACTGTTGCATTACCTGTGTTGATCTTAACTTCTGTACCCGCTCCTTCCCTTAGAACTCACTGGATTTCTTTGCTGAATCAGGTACATATCCTCGTTCGAGCTATGTAGTTTGAAGTCATTTGATGAAATAAAGAGCTTGATTCGAGCTTAAAACCTCTCTATCGTTTTATTTTTTCTGTTTTTGTATCTATTTAGATAGTTGAATTTGTAATTCACTAGGAGCATTGTATAATTAATTCGTGTGAGATACAGATGAACTGAAAAACAATGTAATAGTGTAGTAAGTAGCTTAGTTCATGTAGTAATTACCTAGTTAATTAGAATAGGTTAATAATTAAATCCGGTACAAAGTAAATCTGCAAACAAGTAGATAATTAACAATATTATAATGAACACTGCATTTTACGATATTCTGGTATAAAGCCACATATCACGTAGTAAATACAGTTTAAGGTTCAACCATTTAGTTAGTTTTCTTTCTGAAATTTACAGATAATTAAGTTTAGAATGTTATTAAATAATAATACTGATTAATTTGTATACTAAATAATTAGATTCAGTAGTTTAAATAGTTGCTAAATATGAAAACAAAAACAGCTGGTTAATTAGATTTAATTCACATTGAACATTTAAAGTCTGAAGTTTATCATTGTAATTTTGTATTTCTTTTCTGCTTATTGAATAAAATAGTTTGAACTCCCATTAACTTCTGAATATTGATCCTTTGTGTGCACAATGATTTTTGATTTCTATTACTCTCTTCTAGTTAAGTTTGATCAGGGCTTAACCAGTTACGAAGGCCCACAGACATGTAAATATGACATTGGGCTTCTGCTGAACTCATTTCGGCGAGTTCCTGGGTTTTCAATACCCAAGAATGTAAGTTGATATATATCAAGCCCAAATTTCAGGCCTGTGTAAATAGAATAAGGCTTGGACTTAAAGTTCTGAACACAATGAACTAGGGAAAAACCAAAAAATAGAAAAACATAGCAAACATATTAGGACCAGACAATAAATCTAAAAACGGGACGTGCTTCGCATTGAAAACAAAACAGAGGGGCCCCCATATAAACAATTGATGATGTATAATAGATTCAGGAAGGTTGATAGAAAATTCCATAACCTTTCCCAAAGATTAAAAGTCGTTAGATAATAATTAGGCACGATTTAATAATATACCTTCATTAATGCAAGTGCGCACTAGGTGCGACTCAAATCATAAATCCCGGCGAAGCCGAAATGTATTAAAAGTCACAAGCGTACTGGTTGCGGTGAGATTCGAAATACGTTTTCGCAACATCACATTTCATAAAAAAATTAAAGTTTGAAACATGAACGCATTGTTAAAAGGCATATAATAAGTCATATAAAATCGAGAACGACAGTTAAGAGACCATGCTAAAACCACGAAATCCGAGAGTGCCTAACACCTTCTCCTGGGTTAACAGAATTCCTTATCTAGGTTTCTAGTTTCGCGGACTGTAATACAGAGTCAATTTCCCCAGATTCGGGATTAACCGATGACTTGGGACACCATTATCTTCCCATGTGGCGACTCTGAAAATTAAACAAAATTTCGGACCGATTGTCCTTTATTTGAAAAAACTCCTTCCTCTTCGTTATTATATCCTTCCCGGGTATTTGAACATTGAGGTATACCCTATTCTCTTAATCGAGAACTTTAAAAAAAGGGGGGTAGTAAAAAGGGAAGTATGACAAGTACTTTCAACTCAGTGGTAATAAGATAGAATAATATCTGAGGGATAAGAAAATACGTAAGAGCACACCAAAATGCTATAAAAGACAGTACAACCCTTTGAGAACGAAAGCCGTAACACTATGAAAATTCTTTAGAAAATCTCAAGATCAGTTAAAAATCTTTTTTATAAAATCTCTTTTACAAATATTCCTTTTTCTTTTCCCACATCCAAGTATATGAATGCTATATCAGATAGAGCAAGTCGGCTCATAAAACCGACCCTTGGGCATAACATTCCTTAACATATAACACCAGGGTATCTGGTCAACTAGAGCAAATTGGCTAAAACATTGGCCCCTTGGGCACAGCATCCTTAACATATAGTACCAGGGTATCTGGTCAACAAGGCAAGTAACAGTATGTATTCCAATGATATATGAGTGCTAAATGTCATGCCACATAGTACAAACAGGAGTAAATGCATGAATGCAATGCAATGCATATGCCCGTTGCGGCGCGCAGCCCGATCCATTTGGGTACCCCCACTCACTGGGGGTGTGTACAAACTCCAGAGGGGCTCCTACAACCCAAGCACAATAATACTGCGGCGTGTGATCCGATCCACATATCATGTCACTACGGCGTGCAGTCCGATCCATATCATATACTACTACGGCGTGCAGTCCGATCCATGCATGTATATGCAAATGCATACATATCACTCAAGGCCTGAAAGCCTCCTCGTATCATTCCTCATGCCTTCGGGCATCAGTAAAAACCATAATACTCAGCTCAAATGACAGTTCAAATACATTTGAAACTCCAAGTTTGAGTAAAATATAGTTGAGTTCATAAAACAGTGTAAATCACACAGACTAAGTTCAAATAATATTTTAGATAGTGAGGGAAACAGTGATGATATTTCATAAAGAGTTTAAACAGTCGACAATAAGCCCCAAGTATGGCAATGAGCCCAAGTCAAAACGATAACAACAAATCATTTGCAAGTACGCGGTAAAAAACAACAACCGGGTCGGACCAAGTCACGATCCCCAATGGTGCTCTACCCCATGCTTAGGTCCAGCATGCAAGTCACCACAATACAGCACTAAGATGTGCAAATCCGGGGTTTCAAACCCTCAGAATATCATTCACACGTATTACTCACCTCGAACAGGCAAAACCTCTAGCCCCCGACGACTTTTCTCCTCAAATCGGCCTCCACGTGCATCGTATCAACCCAAAAACCGAGCGAATACATCACAATATGCTAATGAGATAATACCTAATTGAAAATAGTCAAAAAATAACAACAATCTCGAAACTAGCCAAACCCGAGTCCCGGGCCTACTTCTCGAAAAATTACGTATTTCACATCACCGGATTCCTCGTCTCGCCACGAGTCCGTACATATAAAATTTACCAAAATTAGAGTCTAAATGACCCTTCAAATCTCCATTTAATTCTATTAAGTTTGAAGCCCTAAACCACCATTTTTGTCCATAAATTACTTGAGTTTTCTGTTCTAATCCATGTATTTAACTTGGAAATAAGTAGAAACAACTCACCTTTGATGCTTGATGAAATCCCCCTTAAAATTCTCTCCAAAATAATCCAACCCAAATGAAATAAATCAAAGAAATAAGCCAAATCCGTGTTTAAAACAATCTGCCCGTGCTTCGTCGAGTTGTACACTTGTGCTGTATAAGTTGTACGTCCTATTGTAAATGACTGCTCTACCAGACATTTTCAATCGATCGTAACTTTAACTAAAGATGTTCAAATTACGATTTCTTTATCTTTCTGGAAACTAGACACGAAGGGCTACAACTTTTATTTTTGAATCATTGCAAAATTCCTTATAGATAGAAAGATATAGGCCCCCAAAGCACGCTGCAAGATTGCTGCCCAAAGGCCTTGTGCAGAAAATTGCAGCAGTTTTGTTTTTCCTTTTGGGTCCGAATTCCATTCCATTAACCTTCCGAAATACCCCCCCCCGAGGCCCTCGGAACCTTAACCAATTATATCAGCATGTCTTGCAATATTATTCAAACTTGTTCCAACCTTCGGAACACCCAAAATAACATCAAATCATCATCGGATTCAAGCCTATGAATCTCAAGAACTTCCAAATTCCACATCCGATGCTGAAACACATCAAAACTACTACGAATGACCTCAAATTTTGCAGACAAGTCCAAAATGACATAACAAAGCTACAGAAACTCTCTAAATTCCATTCCGACCCTCGGATCAAAATCTCACCTATCAACCGAAATTCGCCAAAATGCTAACTTTGCCAATTCAAACTTAATTCTACACCGGTCATCACAAAAATATTCCAGACACACTCCTAAGTCTTAAATCACCTAACAAAGCTATCCAAACCATAGCCAAACGGTTCAAAGCTATCCGAACCTAATTTTCTCAAAAACCTTAAATCACCTAACAAAGCTATCCGAACCTAATTTTCTCAAAAACCTTCAAATTTCTATATTTAGCCAAGCGGTTCAAAAATGACCTACAGACCTCCGAATTCACCTCCGATCACGTTCCCAAATCCAAAATCACCATACGGAGCTACTCCCAGTCTCGAAATCCCAAATGGATATCAATAACACTGAAATGCATTTTAAGCCAAACTGATGCAATTTCTTCTAAAATGCTATCTTTCATAATGCTCTCGGGTTACTCAAAACTTGATTCGAGCATACGCCCAAGTCCGAAATCATCATATGAACCTAGTAGAACTTTCGGATCTCAATTCCGTGGTTGTTTACTTAAAATTCCAATCTCAGTTCATTTCTTGATTTTAAGCTTCACAAATGAGAATTTTCATTTAGATTTGACTTCAAACTTCTTGAATTTTAATTCTCACCATACACACAAGTCAATATACATGAAATGAAGCTGCTCATGGCCATAGACAGTCGAATGAAGCGCTAGAGTTCAAAACGACCGATTGGGTCGTACACGTACTGCCCTTTAACCCCAATACTAATAAACTAATGAACAACGAGCTATAGTCAACCCTAATTATCAACCCTAATTAAGTCATAACCATAGGGTCAATATTAATCAGAATTAGTCAATTGGAAAAATTAAACGACTAACAACAAATCAGAATGTTATCAAACCAATACGAACCACAGTCAATCAAAACAAATCCAATTTAATTACTGCTAACCAAAATTCACTGAAATTAAACCTTAATAGTATCTAATCTAAAATCCTTTTTAAAGGAGAGGTTAACTAACAACAAACACATATAATATTAAAATCTTTTAAACCCTAATTTTAACATGTCACAGAAATCGATTACAAAATAGTATTGAAAAACTATCAAAACTATTAATAATCCAAACAAAAGTATAAAAAAACATAAACCCTAACTGAATGACCCGACCCGTCATTACAGGAGTTACTGCCCCGTTTCCCACATTTTATGCTTTCATATGTTTCGTTATATGTTTTTGGAGAACTTGAAATAAATCGCTTAGAATTCGGTTAGAAATGAGGCAATAAACCTCTTATGGGAAGTTAGTTTGGAAAAGTCAATCGAATGTTGACCGATGAGTTAGAAAGCTCATAATGGACTTCTAATGATTCGACTAGTTTCGGGGGAGGATTTATGACGTAGGAGAGCAATTAGAATTAAATTCGGACGTCCGGTGTAGATTTAGGCTTGAATTGGCTTAGGTTGAATTTTGGCGAATTCCGGATGGTAGTTGAGATTTTGATCCGGGGCTCAAAAACAAATTCTGAGAGTTGTAGTAGCTCTGTTACGTGATGTTGGATATGCGTGCAAAATTTCAGATCATTCACAGGTGTTTAGGTCGGGTTTTAGATCAAATACAATTTTCGAATGTTTTAGTGAAACTTAGGCTTGAATACATGAGAATTCGATGATTGTGATGTTTATGATGGTGTTTTTATGTTGTGAGCAAGTTTGAATGAAGTAATAGATCATATCTGTGCATTCGGTTGAGGTCCTAAGAGCCTCGGGGTGTTTTCGAAAGGTTAAACGGGATTTTTTGAAGTTTCAACAAGTCTGTCATTCTTGCTTCTGGCATTTCCACATCTCCAAAAAAAGACCGCAGATGTGGCTGAAGGGTCACAGAAGTGGTCCTGGTGAGGCAGGCCTTCTCCGCAAAAGCGGACTCTGCAGAAGCGGGTCGCGACCGCAGAAGCGGTCTGGTGATTTGATGGGAAACCGCAGAAGCGGTTGGGTTGTTGCAGAAGTGAAAATCACTGGGGTTTTAATGAAACCAGTGTATCAAATTTTCAGAGTTAGAAACATATTTTAGACTTCGGGAAGAGGCGAATTGCGGGCAATTTCAAGGAGAATTTGTGGGAATTCATCATATAAGAGTTCTTAGACTCGAATTACCTTATTATGATGTAAAACATAGATTAAACACTGAAAAACCAACGATTTAAGGGGTAAAATGGAGGTTAGGTCTTAAAACCAAAGAAGATGAAAAGTTGGAATTTGACGGGTCAAACAAACTCCAATTTTGATAAACTTTATATGTACGGGCTCGTTGTGAGACGAGGAATCCGTTGGTATGATTTTCAGATTTTTTTGAGAAGTGGGCCCGAGGCTCAGGTTTTACCAACTTCATGAATTGTTATACTTTTCGAGTAATTTTGATTGGGTTATGTTTCTTTGGCCCATATTTATGTATTCGTTTTGGTTTTGACTAGATTCGACACACGAGTAGGCAAATGCGAAAGGAAAAGGAATTGCAAACGAGTCCACGGCCGGTTAGAGGTGAGTAGTTGATATATATGATAGCGTGAGGGTTTGAAACCCCGGCTTATCACATTATGACGCTATTTAGGGCGTGACTCGCATCCCATGGCAGGTGCAGGATTGGTTATGACTGGGGATTGTGACTTGGTCCATCCCGAACAAGAATAATACTATATTGGCGATTGAAATGCACTTTGTGTTAAATATATATTTGGGCTATATGCCATGTTGGGGCCTTGTGCTGACCTTTAGTATCCTTAGGGGATAGATATCTATGTGGTAGCATAATTTGTAAAATCATTGATCTCAGCCTTGGGTTGAAATCACTATTATGAAATGCTATGTCACTTATTCTTGAAAGATTACTAAACTAAAGTATTTTCCTTGTTAATGAATTGGAAACTGGAAATAAATAAATTGAACTGTTATATGACTCATATGCATGATGTGGACTAAGTATGGATCGGGCTGCACGCTACAGCGGATGATATGAATATTGAGCTTGGGCTGATGGAGCCCCTCAGGAGTCTACAGACACCCCCAGTGAGCACCGTCGACTTTAAATGGATCGGGCTATGCATTGCATTGCATTCATGATTTGTTAATTACTTGTGTTATCTTTGGTTTGCTGATGTTGTTAGTTCGTGGTAGGTATGAGACTATTAGACATAGCTTTGTGGTATTTTGTGGATTTCTTGCTTTCAGCTATTTTATATGCTTTTCACTCACTGAGTACTTAGTACTCACCCCTACTCCCTGCACCTTTGTGTGCAGATTCAGGTACGTCGGATGTTTAGCCGAGAAATTCAGTTTCATTCAGAGTTATCCAAGTTGCTGAGGTAGCTGATGACATTCGCAGGATCTAGCTTTTCTCCTTATTTTAGTTTATTTATATATATACTTTCGGACTTGAGTATTTCATTCAGATATTCCTATTGTTATCCAATTTTTGCTTAGAGGATCTAGACTCGTGACCCCAAATCTTTTAGGAGTGTTATTATCAGTATTCGCACTTCACAATAATTTCATTCTACTATTATTATTGGAGTATTATTATTAACTCATATATTCTCCTTGAATTGTTATTTTGGGACTTGTTGTCTATTTTGAAACGATTATTGGTTTGGTTTGCCTAGCTTTAGGGTTGGGCGCCATCACGATCGGGTTTGGGTCGTGACAAGTTGGTATCAGAGCCTAGGTTAATAGGCCTCGCGAGTCATGAGCCAATTTAGTTGGCTCTCACGGATCGATACGTAGACGTCTATATCTATCCTCAGGAGGCTACATAACTTCTAGGAAAAACTTCACTTTCTTGGATTCATATCATGCTGTTTGTGTTATCGTGAAACTAAATTTTTCCATATTCTATTCTCTCGCAGATGGACAAAACCTATGCTAACGGAAGTGGTGGATGACCATCGGTGGCACCCAAAGGCCATGGTCGTGATAGAGGCTGGGCAGTAGTGATAGCACCTACTGACCCACTAGTTGACTAGACTTAGGGTCAGATCCCATAGCCAGTGGATCAGGTTCAGCTGCAGGCATTCCAGTAGCCCAGGTTCAGGCACCGGCAGTTCCTATTGAGATACTAAGTCTCCAAGAGACCTTAGCATAGATCCTATCAGTGTGCACTGGCTTAGACCAGGTGGTTGCGGCTTCTACTGTAGTAGCTTCTTCTTAGGCAGGGGGAGGAAATCAGACCCCCGTTGCTCGCACGCCAGAGCCGGTAGTTCAGGGCTAACAGGTACATGAGGCAGCTCCAACTCAGCCAGTTCATCCGGCTATACCAATCGCACCAGCACCATCTCATGTGGTCCCAGCGATGCCTGATGACGAGCAGCGTCAGTTGGAAAGGTTCGGTAGACTTCAACCTCCGACATTCAGTGGTGTTAAGGGTGAGGATGCCTAGAGTTTTCTAGATAAGTACCAACATATGCTTTGTACTGCAGGTATTCTGGAGTCTAGCAGTGTTGCTTTCACTACCTTCTAGTTCACAGGACGAGCATTTAATTGGTGGGACGATTTCGAGAGGCGTAGGCCAATTGGGGCAGCGCCCCTCACTTGGCAGCAATTCTCCATGGTATTTCTAGAGAAGTATGTGCCCCAATCTCATAGGAAGGAGCTGCATCATTAGTTTGAGTAGTTGAAGTGCGGAGATATGACAGTGACTCAATACAAGTTGAGGTATACACAGCTAGCTCGGCATGATATGTGTATAATCCCGATAGATCGTGAGAGGATAAGGAGATTTGTGGATGGTCTCAACTATTCTGTCAGCATATTGATGACTAGAGAGCGGGGCTACAGCACTTAGTTTTAAGGAGTTTGTTGATGCGGTTTGTCAGATTGATACAGACCTTCATCGAGAGAGCGATGAGAGTGAGGCTAAGAGTCCTTGTGGTACAGGTATGGTGCTCCGTCTAGGGGCCAGTTTCAGCACATCAGAGGTCATTCCTTCAAATCTCCTCAGTAAAGCTGTTCAGAGTCCAGTGGAGCTTCGTCAGATCGTAGTCGTCAGGGTAATCAGGGTCATCATGGTCAGCAGGGTCATCAGTAGTGCCAGCCCGCACTGCGCGCCCTTCTAGCTTAGAGCTCTGCTCCTGCTCCTTGAGCTCAGGGTTCATCTGCAACGAGGGGTTCTCAGTAGTCCCTTTCTCTAGCTTTAGGCCATTGCTTTGAGTGTAGCGAGTTGGGCCATATCTGGAGGGAGTGTCCCCAGTTACTCCACAAATGGTCTCAGTAGAGGGATCAGCCCTCATCTTCTGCTTTGGTTTCTTCAGCACCCACTCAGTTCGCTAGGAGTGGTGGTCAGGTATTGAGAGGTTGTCCCAGGGGTGAGGACTGTGCTGGAGGAGGTCTGGCTCATTTTTATGCTCCTATAAATAGAAGGGACCCTAACGCATCAGATGCAGTCATCACAGGTATTATCTTAGTCTGCCACATGGATGCTTTTGTCTTATTTGATCCCCGATCTACCTATTCCTATGTATCTTCATATTGTATGCTTCATTTGGGTACGACCCGTAGTATTCTTGCCTTGCCCGTGAATGTGTCTACCCCGGTGGGTGATACAGTTATTGTGGATCATGTATACCAATCATGTCTAGTTACTATTGGGGGTCTGGAGACCCGAGTTGACTTGTTATTATTGGGCATGATGGATTTCAACGTGATTCTGGATATGGATAAGTTATCTCTATGCCATGCTATTCTAGACTGTCATGCCAAGATATTTACATTAGCTATTCCAAGTAATCCGAGGATCGAGTGGCGAGGCGTGACTGATTATGTATCCGACAGGGTGGTTTCCTTCCTAAACGCCCAACGAATGATTGGAAAAGGGTTGCTTATCTTATTTGGCTTTCGTTAGAGATGTTGAGGCTGAGGCTCCTAGTCTTGATTCGGTCCCCGTTGTGAGGGATTTCCCGGATGTATTTCCAGCAGACATGTTGGGCATGCCACTGGACAGGGACATTGATTTCGGTATTGACTTGGTGCCGGGCACTCAGCCCATTTCTATTCCTCCCTATCGTATGGCACCGGCTGAGTTAAAAGAGTTGAAAGGACAACTTCAGGAACTCCTAGATAAGCAGTTCATTCGCCCGAGTAGGTCACCTTGGTCGGTATTATTCCTAAGGAAGAAGGATGGCACAATGAGAATGTGCATTGACTACAAATAGTTGAACAAGGTGACAGTAAAGAATAGGTACCCACTACCTCGTATTGAGGACTTGTTTGATCAGCTTCATGGAGCATGTTTATTCTCTAAGTTTGACCTTCGATCGGGTTACCACCAGTTGAAGATTAGGAATTCAGACATTATGAAGACGGTTTTCAGAACGAGATATGGGCGCCATAAATTTCTGGTGATGTCTTTTGGGATGACTAATGCCCCAGCCGCATCCATGCACTTAACGAATAATGTATTTTGGCCGTATCTGGATTCCTTTGTGATCATATGTATTGATGATATCCTGGTGTACTCGTGCAGCCAGGAGGATCACGCGCAGTACTTCAGGGTGTTATTGCATAAATTGAGAGAGGAGATGCTTTGTGCGAAGTTTTCTAAGTGTGAGTTCTGGCTTAATATTGTAACTTTTCTGGGACATGTAGTGTCCAGCGATGGTATTCAAGTTGACCCACAGAAAGTTGAGGCGGTGCAGAATTAGCTCAGATCGTCCTCAGCTATGGAGATCCGGAGTTTCCTCGGTTTGGCAGGCTATTACCGTAGGTTTGTTCAGGGTTTTTCATCTATTGCTTCACCTTTGACGAAGTTGACACAGAATAATGCTCCATTGTTGTGGTCTGATGAATGCGAGGAGAGCTTCTAGAAGCTCAAGTCGGCCTTGACCACAGCTCTAATACTTATAATGCCCTCAGCTTCAGGGTCTTATACGATGTATTGAAATGCTTCGAGCATCGGAATCAGTTGTGTATTGATGTAGGAGGGTAGAGTTATTGCATACGCTTCTCTCCAGTTAAAGCCCCATGTGAAGAACTACCATGTTGATGACTTAGAATTAGCTGTCATTGTTCATGCCTTTAAGATCTTGAGGCATTACCTATATGGTGTATCTTATGACGTATATACCGACCACCGCAGTCTTCAGCACTTGTTTAAGCAGAAGGATCTAAATTTGAGGCAGCAGAGATGGCTTGAATTACTCAAGGACTATGACATTACTATCTTTTATCATCTCGGAAAGGCCAATGTAGTGGCTGATGCTTTAAGTCGGAAGACTATTTGTATGGGCAACTTGGCATACATTCCAGTTAGGGAGAGGTCCCTTGGAGTTGATGTTCAGGCTCTAGCTAATCAGATGGTGAGGGTGGATATTTCTGAGCCCAGCCGGGTGATGGCTTGTGTGGTATCTAGATCTTCCTTGTATGACCGTATTCGAGAGCGTCAGTATGATGATCCACATTTTCTTGTCCTGAAGGACATGGTTCAGCACGATGACGCTAGATATGTGACCATCGGAGATGATGGTGTGTTGCGGATGCAGGGCTGGATTTGTGTGTCTAATATAGATGGGCTTCGGGAGTTGATAATGGAGGAGGCCCACAACTCGCGGTATTCGATTCCTCCGGGTGCCATAAATATGTACCAAGATTGGAGACAGCATTACTAGTGGAGAAGGATGAAAAAGGATATTATGAATTATGTGGCTTGATGTCTTAACTGCCAGCAAGCCAAATATGAATACCAGAGACCTAGTGGGGTGTTCCAGCACATAGATATTCCCGAGTGGAAATGGGAGAGGATTACTATGGATTTTGTGAGTACCTTGAAGAAGTTTGATTCAGTTTGGGTGATCGTGCATTGACTGACTAAGTCTGCACACTTCATTCATGTGTGCACTACCTATTCATCGGAGCGGTTAGCAGAGATTTTTATCAGAGAGATTGTGCGGTTGCATGGGGTTCCAGTTTCTATTATATCAGATAGAGGAACCCAGTTCACTTCTCAGTTCTGGAGGACATTTTAGCGAGAGTTGGGTTCACAAATAGAGTTAAGCATAATATTTCACCCACAAACGGATGGACAGTCTGAGCCTATAATTCAGATACTAAAGGACATGTTGTGTGCTTGCGTTATTGATTTTGAATGTTCTTGGGATGATTACTTGCCTCTTTCAGAGTTTCCCTATAACAATAGCTATCAATCTAATATTTTGATGGAGTTGTATGAAGCCTTATATAGGAGATGATGTAGGTCTCCAGTTGGTTGGTTTGAGCCCGGCGAGGCTAGATTATTGGGGATAGAGTTAGTTCAGGATGCCTTAGACAGGGTGAAGGTGATTCAGGAGAGGCTTCGCATAGCTCAGTCGCGTCAGAAGAGTTATGTGGATCGGAAGGTCCGAGATGTGTCTTATTCAGTGGGCGAGAAGGTGTTGCTGAAGGTTTCACCTATGAAATGTGTTATGACGTTTGGGAAGAAGGGAAAGCTGAGTACAAGGTTCATTGGACGTTTTGAGGTACTTAAGAAGATTGGGGAAGTGGCCTATATGCTTGCTTTGCCACCTAGCTTGTCCGGAGTTCACCCGGTGTTCCATGTATCCATGCTCCGGAAGTACGTTGGAGGCCCGTCTCATGTATGACTTCAGCATAATATAGTTGGATGAGGACTTGACCTATGATGTGGAGTCGGTAGCCATTTTGGGTCGACAGGTTCGTAAGTTGAGATCCAAAGACATAGCTTCTGTGAAGGTGTAGTAGAGAGGTCGGCCGTAGAGGAAGCAACCTGAGAGACCGAGCAGGAGATACGGAACAAATATACACACTTATTTGAGACTCCAGGTATGTTTCTTAACCCGCTCGCGGATAAGCGTTTGTTTAAGTTGGGGAGGATGTAACGACCTGACCCGTCATTACGGGAGTTACTACCATGTTTCCCCCGTTTTATACTTTCATAGGTTTGTTATATGTGTTTGGATAACTTGAAGTAAATCGGATAGAATTCGGTTAGAAATGAGGCAATAAACCCCTTATGGGGAAGGTTAGTTTGGAAAAGTCAACTGAATGTTGATTGATGAGTTAGAAAGCTCGGAATGGATTTCTGATGATTCGACTAGTTTCAGGGGAGGATTTATGACGTAGAAGAGCAATCAGAATTAAATTCAGAGGTTCGGTGTAGATTTAGGCTTGAATTGGTTAAGGTTGAATTTTGTCGAATTCCGAATGGTGACCGCGGAAGCGGTCCACGCGATTTAATGGGAAATCCCAGAAGCGGTTTATTGATAGCAGAAGCAACAACCGCAGAAGCGGTTGGGTTGTCGCAGAAGTGAAAATCACAGGGGTTTTAATGAAACCAGTGTATCAAATTTTCAGAGATAGAAATATATTATAGACTTCGGGAAGAGGCGAATTGCGGGTGATTTCAAGGCGAATTTTTGGGAATTGTTCAAGTAAGAGTTCTTAGACTCGAACTACGTTATAATAATGTAAAAACATAGATTAAACACTGAAAAACCAAGGATTTAAGGGGTAAATATGGAGGTTAGGGCTTGAAACCTAAGAAGATGAAAAGTTGGAATTTGATGGGCCAAACGGACTCCGATTTTGATAAACTTTATATGTACGGGCTCGTGATAAGACGAGGAATCCGTTGGAATGATTTTTGGAATTTATTGAGAAGTGGGCCTGAGGCTCGGGTTTTACCAACTTTGTGAATTCTTATACTTTTCGAGTAATTTTGATTGGGTTTTGTTTCTTTGACCCATATTTATGTATTTGCTGTGGTTTTGGCTAGATTCGACGCACAAAGAGGCAAATTCGAAAGGAAAAGGCATTGCAGACAAGTCTATGACCGATTAGAGGTAAGTAGTTGGTATATATGATAGCCTGAGGGTTTGAAACCCCGACTTATCACATCATGACGCTATTTAGGGCACGACTCACATCCCATGGCAGGTGCGGGATTTGTAATGACTGGGGATTGTGACTTGATCCATCCCGAACAAGAATAATACCATATTGGCGATTGAAATGCACTCTGTGTTGAATGTATATATGGGCTATATGTCATGTTTGGGGCCTTGTGCCGACCTGTAGTATCCTTAGGGGATAGATATCTATGTGGTAGCATGATTTGTAAAATCATTGATATCAGTCCTGGGTTGAAATTACTATTATGAAATGCTAAGTCACCTGTTCTTGAAAGATTACTAAACTAAAGTATTTTCCAGGTTAATGAATTGGAAATTGGAAATAAATAAATTGAACAGTTATATGACTCAAATGCATGATGTGGACTGAGTATGGATCGGGCTGCATGCCGCAGCGGATGATATAAATATTGCACTTGGGCTGAAGGAGAACATCCGGAGTCTGTACACACCCCCAGTGAGCGTCATCGACGTTAAATGGATCGGGATACGCAGAGTAGCGGTCATATGCATTGCATTGCATTCATGCTTTGTTAATTACTTGTGTTATCTGTGGTTTGCTGATGTTGTTTGTTCGTGGTAGGTATCGGACTGTTAGACATAGCTTTGCTCTGTGGTATTTTGTGGATTTTGCTTTTAGCTATTTTATATGCTTTTTACTCAATGAGTACTTAGTACTCACCCCTACTCCCTGCACCTTTGTGAGAAGATTTAGGTACGCTAGAGGTTTAGCCGAGCAGTTCAGTTTTATTCAGAGTGATCCGAGTTGCTGAGGTAGCAGATGGCGTTCGCAGGACCTAGCTTCTCTCCTTATTTATATATATATATATATATATATATATATATATATATATATATATATATATATATATATATATATATATATATATATATATATATATATATATATATATATATATATATATATATATATATATATATATATATATATATATATATATATATATATATATATATATATATATATATATATATATATATATATTTCAGACTTGAGTATTTAGTTCAGATATTCCTATTGTTATCCAGGTTTTGCTTAGAGGCTCTAGACTCGTGACCCCTGATATTTTGGGAGTGTTATTATCAGTATTCACACTTCTCAGTATTTTCATTCTACTATTTTTATTGGAGTATTATTATAAACTCTTATATTCTCCTTGAATTGTCATTTTGGGACTTGTTGTCTATTTTGAAACGATTGTTGGTCTGGCTTGCCTAGCTTTAGGGTTGGGCGCCATCACGACCGGATTCATAACCTAATCTATATCATATCACAGAATAGTCTTAAAATTTTATTTACTGTTAAGATGAATCTAGACAGTCTAAGAAAAAATCAAGAAACAGAGACAAAGAACATACATGCATACACAACTAGAAAAATAAGAAAGAAAGAAAAAGAAAATGAATACTCGGGCATTAAAGAAAAATTGAAATACAAATCAAGGGAAATGAAAACTTAGCTTTTCCTTTATTTTTTCGATAATACTTGTTTTGGCTTCATTTTCTTCTATCTTTTTAAAGAACATCTTCTAACGCCGAGGAAGCCCTTTTCTTGAGATTTTGAACGCCAACAGATTCTTTTTGGCTTTCCATGGGTCCTTTTTAATGACCCGGCTGGTCATTTTTGAAATTTACGCCCCAATCCCCAATTAAATGCTTTCCCTAAGTTCTAGAAATTTTGAGTGTTTTGGGACACTAAGTCCTTAAATGAGAGCTTAATAGTTGAAAAATGGCCCGTATTCGGAACAATGTTAAGACGACCTCAGAATAGAAATCTGATGGTTCTGTTAACTCCATTAGGTGATTTCAGGGTTGAGAGCGTGTTCGGAATGTATTTTGGAGGTCCGTAGCTCATTTAGGCTTGAAATGCTGAAGTTTGAAATTTTTGAAAATCTGGTTGATAGGTGAGATTTTGATCTGGCAGTCGGAATGGAATTCCAATAGTTTCAGTAGCTTCGTTAGGTGATTTTGGATATGTCTACAAATTTTCAGGTCATTCGGACATTGTTTGGTCGGGTTTTTGATGGAATATAGGTTTCAGAAGTTTTGGTAGAAACTTAGGCTTGAATCCGCCTTGATTTGATGATTTTTTTGTTTAATGATGTTTTTTATGATTGGAACAAATCTGTATCATGATTTGGAGTAGGTTGGTGGTTTTTGTTGAGGTCTCGGAGGCCTCGGGGGTGTTTTCGGGGGTCAAACGGACCATTTTGAGTTGAAGAACATAGCTGAATTGTTGTCATAACTGTTGGAGACATTTGCTCTATGCGATTGCATAGGTCCCCTTGCGATCGCATAGAGTCTGGTGTGAAGTCCACACTTTTTTTATGCGATCCCATAGTCCTGTCCACGATCGCATAGGTATGTTCCCCTCTTCTATGTGATCGCATTACTTGTCCGTAATCGCATACTGTATTTTGAGCCTGAGCATCAGGGGTCCCTTTTCTTCTATGCGGTCGTATTGAGCTTCATGCGATCGCAGTGTATAAATTTTAACCTTCTGCGATCGCAAGCCTTAGGCTGCGATCGCATAGTACATTTTTCCAGGCCTCCAATTTTACTCTACGCGATCGTATGACCTTGAATGCAATCGCATTGAACACTATACCTGGGCAGAATATAACATTTCAAAATGAGGGTTCCTCCATTATTACTCAAACTCAAGCTAGGGAGCTTGATTTGGGGAGATTTTTTGAGGTTTCTTCGGAGGAAATTGTTGGGTAACGATTTCGTACTCCCTTATGATTATTATTAACTAATCTATTCTCGAGTTCTCCCTTTAATTTCGGATTTTGGGTGGAACTTGGGGTAAATTTCTTAGAACAAATTTTGATGATTTGAAGGGGCAAACGAACTGTGATTTCGATAAATTTTATATGGTTAGACTCGTGAGAGTACAAGGGTTCTGAAAACGTAAAAATATTTTGATTCCTAGTCGATGCCTGGAGGAGTATTTTGGTCATTTTACCCATTTTTGTGTCGTAGCTTTAATTTTAACAGTGTAATTAGTTACTTGCGATGTTATTTACACTATGTGATTGTTTTGAATAGATTTGGGCCACTCGGAGTCGGATACTCATGGCAAGGGCATTATTTCTTAGTGGTTTTGTACCAAGATTAAGGTAAGTGGCTTGTATAACCTTGTGTGGGGGATCTTTTCCCTTAGGATATATTATGTGTTGATTTAAATGCCTTGTACGCGAGGTGATGGGCGTGTACTTGCACAAATTGTTGAAAACCCCACTTTACTTGAATTTCTCAATCAGTTTTATCTCTGTTATTTGATTGGTTTAATTGCAAGACTTATCCTGTGTTAGCTAGGGAAGCATGATTAGATAGGATTAACTTTCAAAATGCCTACTTGTCTTAATTGAATTTCCAGGAACATGTTGAGTTTGGATTTAATTGTTAATCATAGTAGTGTATATTTCATCTCTCTTTGCGTATTCTCTTATTTGATTGTGTTGTGTTCTGTGGATTGCGGGTTTGATTCCTGGAGATCCAGTGCTACTGATATAAAGCATTGCGGGTTCAATTCCCAGAGATCCTGTGATACTGATATAAAGGACTGCGGGTTCAATTCCCGAAGATCATGTGATATTGATATAAATGACTGTGGGTTCAATTCCTGGAGATCCTGTGATACTGATATAAAGGACTGCAGGTTCAATTTCCGAAGATCCTGGCCACTAATATAAAGGACTGCGGGTTCAATTCATGGAGATCATGTGCTACTGAGTTAAATGGACTGCGGGTTCAATAACCGGAGATCCTATGCTATTGATTCTGCACTTGATGTGTTAATTTTTCCTTCTTAGCTTAATCGTAGATGACTTGTAGTTTCTATCTTATTTTGCTGTTATATCAGATTTACTCTTGTTTTACACTGTTCGATATATTATTATTATTATTCTCAGTAAGGCCCTCACCTTCCTCGTCAACACTCCATCGAGGTTAGGCTTGGCACTTACTGAGTATTGCCGTAGTGTACTCATGCTACTCTTTGGCACACTTTTTGTTGTGCAGATCCAGGTCCCTCTGATCAGGCATATTACCGGTGGTCGAGGAGTACTTCAGGAGACTCGAGGTATGCATCTGTTGCGTCCGCAGTTCCGAAGGGTCTTCTTCTGTTCTTCCTAAGTGACACTAGTTATTTCCTTTTTGTTTTGGTTGTATAGATACTCTTACTGGATAGAGCCACAGTTTTACTCTCTTTAGCCTGTGTTTGCCCGTGAGTTTCCGGGTCTTGGTGGTTATATATTCTATAATTTTGGTAAAGTGTATGTGCCGAGCGGCACCTATTACATTTTCTATGTTATTCCGCTGTTATTTTTCTTGTTGTTCGTAAAGGGTGTAAATTCCGCATTGTATTAGGCTTACCTAGTCGCGAAGACTGGGTGCCGTCATGACAGGTTCATGATTGGTGAACTAGGGTCGAGCCAATTTGGTATCAGAGCACTAGGTTCATAGGAGTTACAGGACACAGGCCGGTTATTTAGAATCTCGATGATCGATACGGAGACGTCCGTATTTATCTACTAGAGGCTTTGTAACTGTTTATGAAACTCTTCATATCTTTTGAATTCCTTGTCGTGCGATATTTTGACACCAGATCTAAACTTATGTCTTCTATTCTCTCATAGATGGTGAGGACACGTGCTATTTGTGAGGATCACGCACCCGCGCCCCTTGCTACCGCTGCTAGAGGCCGGGACTGGGGTAGAGGTCGAGGACACGTCCGAGGTGCAGCCACAACACCCGTCCGCACTGCCGCTGAGGCACCACCGGTGGATCACGATGGAGCACAGGCACCTGGTACACCTACTATAGCTATTACGACTCCAGCACTCCAGGAGACTCTGGCTCAGTTTATGAGCATGTACACTACTCTAGCTCAGGCGGGGCTGCTTCCTCTCACTGCAGCCACATCTCAGGCCAGGGGAGGGGCCCAGACTCCCGCAGCCCGCACTCTTGAGCAGCGAGTGCCCATGAAGCAGGTTCTAGAGGTTATTCATATACCTCCTGCCACACCAATACAGCCCGAAGGTGGGTCAGCTGCCTCTGAGGACGAGCAGCGCATATTTGAGAGGTTCAAGAAGTATGATCCCCTAGTGTTCAGTGGCTTAGCTTCATATGATGCCTTGGGATTTCTGGAGGAGTGTCATCGCATCCTCCGTCCTATGGGTATAGTGGAGTCCAGTGGGGTTTCTTTTACTGCTTTTCAGCTTTGAGGGGCTGCTTATGATTGGTGGCGCACATGTGATTTTGATAGTCCGGTCGAGTCTGCCTCGTTGACTTGGACACAGTTCTCTGACATGTTTTTGAGGGAGTTTGTTCCCCAGAGCCTCAAGGATGCTTGGCGTGCGGAGTTTGAATGGTTGCGCTATGGCTCTATGACAGTATCTGAGTATGCCATCAGTTACACCCGGTAAGCCAGACATGCGCCAACTTTGGTCGCCACGGTCCGGGAGAGAGTGCAGAGGTTTATTGAGGGTCTTATTCAGCCTATCCGGTTCAGCATGGCTAAAGAGCTAGAGACGGATGTTCCGTATCAGCAGGCAGTGAGTATTGCTAGACGGATTGAGGGTATGCTCGCAAGGGAGCAAGGAGAGAGAGAGGCCAAGAGGTCTCATGAGTTGGGTCATTTCTCTAGTGCCCGTACTGTAGCAGTCGGTCGATTTGGAAGGGGTTATTTCGGTCGTCCAGTTCATTCAGTATTGCCAGCAGCAGGTGGTACTCCAGCTCCTCCAGCACCTCAGGAGCCTTACAACGCTTCCCCAGTTTCTAGTGCGCCTCCTACGCAGGGTACCACCAGGGGTCAGTCCAGCGAGAGTAGGGCCAGTCAGTCACAGCCACTGCATCCTTCCAGGGCTTATTATGAGTTCGTGGATACTCACCATCTAGTTAGGGAGTGCCCCAGATGTGGGAGAGGAGCACCTCCACAGATTTCACAGCCTCAGCATGGTTCACAAGGTCAGCAGGCCATCGTTCCAGCCCCAGCTGCCACCCCACCTGCCCAACCAGCCAGGAAAGGGGATCAGAGTGATAGAGGCCGCCCTCGAGTGAGGGGTCGGGACAGATTTTATGTTATTCCTGGTCGCGCTATAGCCGTTGCCTCTAATTCTGTTATCGCATGTATTATCTTGGTTAGTCACAGAGAGGCATTGGTTCTATTCGATCCTGGTTCTATGTTTTCATATGTGTCCTCTTATTTTGCTTCACATTTGGGTGTGCCTAGGGATTCTTTGAGTGCCCCCATTTATGTTTCTACTCCGGTGGGAGATTCTTTGGTTGTGGACCGTGTGTATCGGTTATGTTTTATCACTATTTGTGGTTTTGAGACCAGAAATGATCTTTTATTGCTCAGTATGGTTGATTTTGATATTATACAGGGCATGGACTGGTTGTCTCCACATCATACTATTCTTGATTGTCACGCCAAGACTGTGACGCTAGCTATGCCAGGCATTCCACGTATTGAGTTGAGTAGTACTCTAGATCACACCCACATCCGTGTTATTTCCTTTCTCAAAGCTCAATGTATGGTTGAGAAGGGGTGTACTACTTATCTAGCTTATGTGAGGGACGTCAGTGTTGAAACCCTCTATTGATTCAGTCCCAGTGGTACAAGATTTCTCTGATGTGTTCCCAGCTGATCTCCCGGGCATGCCGCTCGATAGAGATATCAATTTTGGTGTTGATTTGTTGCTGACACTCAGCCCATTTCTATTCCTCTATACCGCATGGCTCCTCCTGAGTTGAAGGAGTTAAAGGATCAATTACAGGAGTTGTTGGGTAAGGTTTTCATTCGACCCAGTGTTTCACCTTGGGGTGCTCATGTGTTGTTTGTGAGAAAGAAGGACGGTTCTATGCATGTGTGCATTGACTATCGCCAGTTGAACAAAGTTACAATGAAGAACTGGTATCCTTTACCACATATTGATGACTTATTTGATCATCTACAGGGCGCATAGGTGTTCTCCAAGATTGATTTGCACTCTGGTTATCATCAGCTGAAGATTCGGGAACCGGATATCCCGAAGAATGCCCCAGCGGCTTTCATGCATTTGATGCACAGTGTATTCAGGCCATATCTTGACTCGTTCGTGATTATTTTCATTGATGATATTTTGGTATATTCCCGGAGCCGGGAAGAGCATGAGCAGCACTTGAGGATAGTGTTTCAGACTCTGAGGGAGAAGCAATTATATGCAAAGTTCTCTAAATGTGAGTTTTTTGCTGTGTTCGGTGGCATTTCTAGGACACGTAGTGTCAAGCGAGGGTATTCGAGTGGATCCGAGGAAGGGTTGGCCCATGCCCTCCTTAGCTACTAAGATTCGTAGTTTCCTTGGTTTGGTGGGTTATTACCGTCTCTTTGTGGAGGGGTTCTCTTCGATCGCAGCACATATGACAAGATCGATCCAAAAGGGTGCCCCTATTCAGTGGACAGAGGATTATGAGGCGAGCTTCCAAAAGCTCAAGACAGCTTTGACTTCGGCCCCTATCTTGATGTTGCCTACCAATTCGGGGTCCTATGCAGTTTATTGTGATGCCTCACGGGTTGGTCATGGAGTCATATTGATGCAGGACGGTAGGGTGATTTCCTACGCGTCCCGACAACTGATGGTGCATGAAAAGAACTACCCTGTTCACGATCGTCAGCTAGCTACCATTATTCACGCCTCGAAGATTTGGCATCATTACTTGTATGGGGTTCCTTGTGAGATTTACACTGATCATCGGAGTTTGCATCACTTGCATAAGCAGAAGGACTTGAACATGCGTCAGAGGAGATGGTTAGAAATGTTAAAGGATTATGACATTACTATACTTTATCACCCGGGCAAGGCGAATGTGGTTGCCGATGCCTTGAGTCGCCGGGCAGAGAGTTTGGGGAGTTTGGCATATCTACTAGCCTCAGAGAGGCCTATGGCGATGGATGTTCAGGCCTTGGCCAGACAGTTTGTTAGACTGGATCTTTCAGAGCCCAGCCGGGTTCTGGCCTGCGCGATTTCTCGGTCTTCTCTATTTGATTACATCAGGGAGCGGTAGTTTGATGACCCTCATTTGCTTGTCCATCGGGATAGAGTTCGACGTGGTGATGCTCGAGATGTTACCATCGGGGATGATGGAGTGATGAGGATGCAGCGGCGTATTTGTGTGCCTAATATGGATGATCTTCGAGAGTTAATTCTAGCTGAGGCCCATAGCTCGCGGTATTCCATCCATCCGGGTGTCGCGAAGATGTATCAGGACATGAGGTAGCACTATTGGTAGAGGCAGATGAAAAATGATATAGTTGACTATGTTTCTAGGTGCCTCAACTACCAGCAGGTGAAGTATGACCACCGGCGTCCAGGTGGGTTGCTACAGCAGATCGAGATCCCGGAGTAGAAGTGGGAACGCATCACCATGGACTTCGTATCTCGACTTCCACGGACTCAGAGGAAGTTTGATTCTATTTGGGTCATTGTGGATCGGCTGATCAAGTCCCCCCATTTCATACCTGTGTGCACTACTTACTCATCGAAGCGGTTGGCGGAGATCTATATCAGGGAGATAATCCGGTTGCATGGTATTCCAGTTTCCATCATTCCAGATAGAGGCACTTAGTTTACTTCACGGTTCTAGAGAGCCATGCAGCAGGAGTTAGGTACTCGGGTGGAGCTGATCACAGCACTTCACCCCCAGACGGATGGACAGTCTAAGCGCACTATTCAGATTTTGGAGGATATGCTCCGTGCATGTGTGATTGAGTTTGGAGGTTCATGGGATCACTTCTTGCCACAGGCGGAGTTTGCTTATAACAACAGCTATCAGTCCAGCATCCAGATGGCTCCATATGAGGCCCTATATTGTAGGAGATGCAGGACCCCAGTGGGTTGGTTCGAGCCGGGCGAGGCCAGGTTATTAGGTACTAAGATGGTCCAGGATGCAATGGACAAGGTCAAGGTGGTTCAGGATAGACTCCGTGTAGCCCAGTCCAGACAGAAGAGTTATGCGGACTAGAAGGTCAGCGATGTGGCGTTTATGGTTGGGGAGCGGGTTCCGCTCTGTGTCTCGCCCATGAAGGGCGTCATGAGATTTGGGAAGAAAGGGAAGTTAAGTTCGAGATTTATTGGGCCTTTTGAGATTTTGAGGCGAGTTGGGGAGGTTGCTTATGAGCTGGCCTTACCTCCCAACCTAGCTGGAGTCCATTCAGTATTTCATGCTTCTATGCTCCAGAGATACCATAGTGACCCGCCGCACGTGTTAGATTTCAGTTCAGTCCAGCTGGACAAGGATCTATCTTATGTTGAGGAGCCAGTGGCCATTTTGGATAGGAAAATCATAAAGTTGAGGTTAAAGAACATCGCTTAGGTAAAGGTCCAATGGTGGGGTCAGCCGGCCGAGGAGGCGACTTGGGAGACCAAGCAGGATATGCGCAGCCAGTACCCTCATCTCTTTACTACTTTAGGTACGTTTCCTATGCTCGTTCGAGGACAAATAAATGTTTAAGTGTGGGAGTATGTAATGACCCGGCCGGTCGTTTTTGAAATTTACGCCCCGATCCCCAATTAACTGCTTTCCCTAAGTTCATTCCTGCTATTTTGGTTTGCTGGGATGTCCGGTTCTAGAAATTTGGAGTGTTTTGGGACACTTAGTCCCTAAATGAGAGCTTAATAGTTGAAAAATGGCACATATTTGGAACAGTGTTAAGACGACCTTGGAACGGAAATTCGATGGTTCCGTTAGCTCGGTTAGGTGATTTCGGGGTTAGGAGCTTGTTCGGAGTGTATTTTGGAGGTCTGTAGCTCATTTAGGCTTGAAATGCCGAAGTTTGAAATTTTTGAAAATCCGGTTGATAGATGAGATTTTGATCCGGGGGTCAGAATGGAATTTCGACACTAATATTGGATATGTCTGCCAATTTTCAGGTCATTCAGACATCGTTTGGTCGGGTTTTTGATTGAATATAGGTTTGGAAGTTTTGGTTGAAACTTAGGCTTGAATCCACCTTGATTTGATGATTTTTGTGATTTATGATATGTTTTTATGATTGGAACAAGTTTGTATTGTGCTTTGGAATAGGTTGGTGGTTTTGGTTGAGGTCCCGGGGGCCTCGGGGGTGTTTCCGGTGGTCAAACGGACCATTCTGTAGCTCATGCAAATGAACTCCAATTTTGATAAATTTTATATGGATAGACTCGTGAGAGTACGAGGGTTCTGAAAACGTAAAAATATTTTGATTCCGAGCCGATGGCTAGAGGGGTATTTTGGTCAGTTTACCCATTTTTGCGTCGTAGCTATAATTTTAACAGTATAATTAGTTACTTGCGATGTTATTTACACTATGTAATTGGTTCGAATAGATTTGGGCCATCGGGAGTCGGATACTCGTGGCAAGGGCATTATTTCTTAGCGGTTTTGTACTGGAATTGAGGTAAGCTTGTCTAACCTTGTGTGGGGGAAATTTTCCCTTAGGATATATTATGTGTTGATTTAAATGCTTTGTATGTGAGGTGACGGGCGTGTACTTGCACAAATTATTAAAAAACCCACTATACTTGAATTTCTTAATCAGTGTTATCTCTGTTATTTGATTGGTTTAATTGCAAGACTTATCCTGTGTTAGCTAGGAAAGCATGATTAGATAGGATTAACTGTCTAAATTCCTACTTTTCTTAATTGAATTTCCTGGAACATGTTGAGTTTGGATTTATTTGTTAGTCATAGCAGTGTATTTCATCTCTCTCTGCGTATTCTCTTGTTTGATTGTGTTGTGTTCTGTGGATTGCGGGTTCGATTCCATGAGAACCGGTGCTACTGATATAAAGGACTGCGGGTTCAATTCCCGGAGATCCTATGATACTGATATAAAGTACTGTGGGTTCAAATTCCGGAGATCCTGCGATACTAATATAAAGGACTGCGGGTTCAATACCCGGAGATCCTGTGATACTGATATAAAGGACTACGGGTTCAGTTCTCGGAGATCCTATGATACTCATATAAAGGACTGCGGGTTCAATTCCCGGAGATCCTGGCCACTGATATAAAGGAATGCGTTTTAAATTCCCGGAGAACCTGTGCTTCTGAGTTAAATGGACTGCGGGTTCAATTCCCGAAGATCCTGTGCAATTGATTCTGTACTTGCTGTGTTAACTTTTCCTTGTTAGCTTAATCATAAATGACTTGTAGTTTCTATCTTATTTTGCTGTTATTTCAGATTTACGCCTGTTTTACACTGTTTGATATATTATTATTATTCTCGGTAGGGCCTTGACCTTCCTCGTCATTACTCCATCGAGGTTAGCGACAATAGGTGAATTTGACTATATTTATGCCCTAAATAATCACGCTTTATTATTGTTTTGATATTTTTTATGATGAAAAAATGTTTTTAGTAGTGTTCTTATTGTGTTATAGGAACACATGAGCTAACAACAACAACAACAACAACAACCCAGTATAATCCCACTTAGTGGGGTCTGGGGAGGGTAGTGTGTACGCAGACCTTACCCCTACCGTAGGGTAGAGAGGCTGTTTCCAAATAGACCCCCGACATCCTTCCCTCCAAGAACTTCCACCTTGCTCTTGGGGAGACTCGAACTCACAACCTCTCGGTTGGAAGTGGGGGTTGCTTACCATCGAGCAACCCCTCTTGTCCTAATAATCAAATGCGTCTGACGGGAGCTAATGAAGACTAAAAGAGCAAGTTTTGGAGTCAAAAGATGGTGAAAAAGGTCAAAGTGTGGTACAAGTCAAGAACTTATGTTGAAAATAGCCGGGAAGGTGTGATTCCGAGCTATATAGATGTTATGGAATGAATTTAAGTGATTTGAAGCTTTGAATTCTGAGTAAAAGCTCAAGGAAATACGTCGGGATCGAGTTCGGGGGTCAAATTTGATAGTGTAGTACAAACGAAGAATCGATGAGCCATATTGTCCACTATCTAGGCAATTGGACGTAACTTTTCTCTCCGAAATCTATTTTGGCTCCATAATATATGGTTAGAAACATAACGCAAAGGGCTACAACTTTCATGTTTTGAGTTATTCCAAATACCCAAAGGAACAGGGTGAAAATCCGCGGTTTCACCGCGACCGCGGTGGAACCGCGGAAAAACAGGCCTGCAGAAGATTTTTGAAGATTCAGAGAACTGTTCTGTTCGCGGTTCATCGGCAGAAGATTTTTGAAGATTTATAGGTATATTATTGAACAACACCACACCTAGGTTATTAGATGAATCTATAACTTTAGGCGTAAAGACGGGATTAGGAATAATGAAGTCTTGGGTGCAATCTTAAGTGAACTATTCAAATAAAAGCTAGCTAGGATAGCTCGGGAGAGTGCACTAGTAAATTATCGTAATAGCTCGGGAGAGGGTTACGGTACAAATAGCGTTCATGATTAATAGAATATATTTACAATTTGTATGAGCATAACGAGAATGGATTCCATCAATAGAGAAAATCAATATCTTAGTCTTTTTCCATATTATTTTTCTCAACATTCAATTCTTTCTTTTAAGTTTTTTTAATTCTTGCAAAAGTAGTTAGTAGAAAACTCACTCAAATACATACTTAAAATTTTGGGAACTTGATTCGAAAGTACTCTTGGGTTGTGAAAGTTGTAATTGGTAGGTTAGTTCCCTGTGGGATCGATTCTGGACTTATTAGACCAGGTTATATTGACTATGACCGTTGCTTGGATGTGAATCAATTTTGGCGCCGTTGCCGGGGATCAATTTTGGCGCCGTTGCCGGGGATCAATTTTGACGCCGTTGCCGATGAATCAATTTTGCCACCGTTGCCGGGGAATTAACGGAATTATCAATTGCCATTGACAGAACTTCAAGATTCTTGTGTAGTCAGATTCTTTCTACACTTTACATTGAATATTTTGATGGTTGTTGATTTGGGTACTCAGGTGCATGCCTAAAAAATCTGCAAGGACTGCAGAACTAATTGAAGGACTCACAGACCCCGAGCAAACTTTCCGGGCACGTAACAGGGCTATCAAACAAATTCAGCAATCTCAACAACCAATCAAACTAGACTTCGACATGGGTGACGTGAACGAACCAAACCAGCAAGCTGGGTTAAACATGCAAGAGGCGCAGGAGACACTGGAAGGTGCACTATATGACTGGGCACAACCCACAACGGATAATTTGGCAACTGCCATCGTTGTGCCCGCGATTCAAGCTAAGTCTTTCCAAATTAGTAACAACATGCTACACTTGTTGCAAAATAAGGGATTATTCTCTAGGTCTCACGTTGAAGATCCACAGCAGTACCTGAAGAACTTTCTCTCGATATGCAAGACATAGAGGCAACCGAATGTGACTCCGGAAGCCATCAGACTATTGCTCTTTCCGTTCTTAGTTACAGGGGCTGCACATGTATGGCTAAACTCACTCCCCATAAATTCTATTGCAACTTGGGATGAGTTAGTCCAACAATTCCACAACAAGTTTCATGCACCTAACAAGACTGCTCAACAAATTGATGAGATTGTGAGTTTCAAGCAGAAACCAATGGAGACATTACATGAAACTTGGGGCAGATTCAAGGGTATGCTTGTTATGTGTCCTCACCATGGGATTCCTAAGCAGATGTTGGGTCAAAGGTTCTACATGGGACTTTCAGATAGTATGAAGAATATTGTAGATGCTTCAGCAGGTGGGGCTTTTATGAGCAAGACTTGGAGAGAGGGCCAAAATTTGCTAGACAAAATGGCTCAAAATTTCCGGTGGACGACCAGGAATGCTCCTATCACACCAGTGGTACACTCTGTACCCCTAAATCCATCCACCACTATGGACGAGAACATGGCAACCTTATTGACACAAATGAGCATCCTGACGAAGATGATGGAAGAATCTGGGGTCAAGCAGCAGGTTCACATTGTAGATACTACCAATGGTGGTTTATGCATATCTTGCATTAGCCAACCTATAGGTAATCCATAGGCTGCAGACCAAGAACATCATCATCAGCATGAAGACATGAATTATGTGGCTAATTATGGAGGACAACGACAAGGTAACCAGAGTTGGGGTCAGCAGGCTCCACTGCAGTACAGGCCTCCTCAGCCACAATATAATGCATCAGGTATGAGGCCACCACACAACATGGCTCCATATCATAGACCTTAGAATTTCAGCAATCAACAGTAGGGATATCATCCACCTCCACCACATCATGGGGGTAGACATGACGATGGGTTCGCAAGGTTGGAAGCTATGATGCAGCAGGTAATTGGGTCAAATGCCAAAACCAATTAGAGGATAGATGCACATGATGCAGCTACCAAGAATATTGAAGTACAGGTGGGCTAAATTGCTATGTCTCTTAACAATCATCATCAAGGGACATTGCCTGCAGATACACAAACAAACCCAAAGGATCATGTCCCAAAGCAGCTGATGGTAGTGACTCTGAGAAGTGGCAGAGATCTTAATGTTGAGCAGGAAAGAGAGAGAAGCAACACGCAGGCTGAGACACTCACTCCAGTGCATATTGAACTGGATGAGTCCATCGGGTTGACAGAAGTATAGTCCAGCCAGTTGCTGAAAATAAAGAGATGCATCAAAGAACGGAGAAAGTAGCTGAACAGGTAGAGCAGCATGTTGAAGACAAAGTGATAGAAAAAGAAAATTGCCAAGTCATTGGGAAGAAGAGGCCTCCACCACCATTCCCCCAACGGTTGGCCAAGCACCAGAAAGAAGAGCAATACAAAAAGTTCTTTGATATGCTCAAGCAAATCCAGGTAAACATTCCTTTAATTGAAGCTTTGAAAGAAATGTCCGGGTATGCTAAGATGATGTAAGATTTGATGTCGCAGAAATTTGATTACCAAGACTTGGCCACCGTGACTCTCGCTCAGACTTGTAGTGCAGTGGTTTCTAGACCCATTACTGAGAAGCTATCTGACCCAGGTAGCTTTACCATTCCATGCACTATAGGAAACTTTGCCTTTGCGAAAGGCATTGTGTGATTTGGGGGCAAGCATAAATCTTATGCCCTTAGTGATTTATAAGAGACTGGGCATCGGGAGAGCCAAGCCTACTTCCATGTTATTACAGCTTGCTGACAAGACGGTTAAACGTCCATTTGGTATAGTGGATGATGTGCTTATCCAGGTGGGAAAGTTCGTGCTTCCCGCCGATTTTGTGATTCTTGACTGCAAGGTGGACGAGGAAATTCCTATAATCTTAGGAAGACCATTCCTAGCCACCGAGAGAGCATTGATTGATTGTGAAACTGGGGAACTCAAGATGAGGTTGAATGATGAAGAGATCATTTTCAATGTGCAAAAATCCATGAGATGCCCTAGTGAGTTTATGAATTGCTCTCTTATTGATGTTGTTGATGTGATAGTGGAGACAGACGATGCAGAGTTGACCATTGAAGATCCACTTCAAGCATGCCTAATGAACTTAGAAGAGGTAAATGGTGAAAGTCTAGCAGAATGAGGTACTATCTCTGGAAGGCAAGGGGTTTTGGGAGAGAGAGCTTGAATTCTAGCCTCTACATTGCGATAAAAGAGAGACCCCTCCTACAAAGCCATCCATAGAAGAGCCACCAAAGCTGTAGCTTAAACTACTACCATCTAATCTCAGGTATGAATTATAGGTCCTAACTCCACATTACCTGTTATTATCTCATCTGGTTTGTTAGATGCGCAGGCTCAAAAGCTTATACAGGTAATAAAAGAATGCAAGACTGCCATTGGGTGGACCATGGCAGACATAAAGGGGATCAGCCCCGCATACTGCATGCACAAGATTTTTCGGGAAGAGGGGCACAAACCTTCCAGGAAACGCAAAAAAAGGCTGAACCCGAATATGAATGATATGGTGAAAAAGAAAGTGATAAAGTGGCTAGACACGGGGTAGGTCCCAGGTAAGTTTTCTCACCCTTCTATGCTATACATGTATTGTTATGCCATGAGGACATGGCATGATTTTAATTATGGGGTGGGAAGCTTATCTTGTATTGTATATTGTATATAGTAGATGTAGCTGTAAATTATATTAGCTGGCTTGGCCCGATGATGGACACTTGGCGATGGGTTTCTTAAGGGTTTAAGTCGGAATAAAAACACAAAAAAATAAAAATTTTGAAAAAATCCAAAAATACGACTAGAGGACTCTTCCTAATGACGGACTATTTGGACAAGTACTCTTGGGGGAAGTAGTCCACATAGGAAATTTTCTTTATTTTATTTTCTTTTTCTAGTTAGTGTATCACCTCCCCTTTGGTTTTTCTTTTGACCATAGTTCTTTTCCAAGGGTTTTTATTGAACTGGGTTAGGTAGATTTTTCTTTTTTCAGGATTAGAGGGCAAAGGTTAACATGTAACCCCAAGTATGAACATTAGGAAAACTTAATTGAACTTGAGAATGTATTATCTAAGCTTGAATGTAGATTCTAGGATATGCCTTAAATTGCACAATACGGCTTGCTTGAACATTGATAGGACTTTGTAGATGAACCGGATTATAAATGAGTTGCATGCTATGTGTGTGTGAGATTTTACTTACATTATATGTTTTACATGATACCTAGAACTTTCCCTGTGTGTTTACAAAGCGAAATAGAAGTTGTTTGGTTGTAGAGATGATAGAGGAATTTCTTTGTGTAACCCCATAAATCAATAAGACATGAATTCACCCGTACATAATATCCTAGTTAACCCCTTTGAGCTTAAAGCCTATTCTTTGATAACCCTTGAATGTTCGTGAAAAAAAAATTGAAATCTTACTTTGTTCTACTTTGCCTCCTAGAAGCACTTGTATTGTAATGAATATGCAAAAGTCAAAGTGTGGGGTGAAGGGAAATTGAAAAAGGGAACATCAAGAATGAATGGTAGAAAATAGTGAACTGGCCAAAATAATGTAAATGTGTTGCAAAGCAATGAGAAAAAAAAATTATTTTGAAAAGAGATAAATCAATATATATATGAAAATTAGAAAGGTCAGTTACACCAACAAAAGAAAAGTGGGGATTAAAAGTAAATAAAGGTGAAGGAATGTTTAGGGGAGACATATGGAAGAAAACGAAAAGGGAAGTTGTGAAAAAGAGAAGAAAAGTGTTTAGAGAGGTTAGCCACTATACCCAAAAGTATCCTACCCGTCCCGTAGCCAACATTAAAACCCTTAAAGACCTCTTGATCTATAATTGAATAACTCGATTAGTGGAGTATTACACTAGGGGCAAGCCTATGGTGTATCTGTATGCATATGAATGTTCTTTGTTGAGAGTGAGTGAAATTTTTCGATATTTATAAGTTCCATGTTCTAAAATGTTTATGCGTGGGAACTTCTCTCAATAAATTGTGTGAGGGCATGTAACTCAAGAGGAAAACGGTAAATTTGCAAGTCTGTGATAATAACTAGAGTAAGAAATAATGTGCTGGCATTTGAGTTTACGGTTAGGTAAGGATTGTGCAGTTCTTAGGTTAATCATGAAAGATAGCTTTTGTGACATATATTGGGGAAGGCATTAATAAAAATTGGCCTAAAGTGTGATTACGGTTGCTCGAGGACGAGCAAAGGTTTAAGTGTGGGGTATTGATAATAGGTGAATTTGACTATATTTATGCCCTAAATAATCACGCTTTATTATTGTTTTGATATTGTTTATGATGAAAAAATTCTTTTAGTAGTGTTCTTAGTGTGTTATAGGTACACATGAGCTAATGAAGACTAAAAGAGCAAGTTTTGGAGTCAAAAGATGGTGAAAAGGCCAAAGTGTGGTACAAGTCAAGAACTTATGTTGAAAATAGCCGGGAGGTGTGATTCCAAGCATTATAGATGTTATAGAATGAATATAATTAATTTGGAGCTTTGATGTATGATTAAAAGCTCAAGGAATTAAGCCGGGATAGAGTTTGGGTGTCAAATTTGATAGTGTAGTACAAGCGAAGAATCGATGAGACATATTGCGCACTGTCTAGTAAATTGGACATAACTTTTCTGTCAGAACTCCGTTTTGGCTCCATAATACATGGTTGGAAATCTAACCCAAAGGGATACGACATTCATGTTTTGAGTTTTCCCAAATTCCCAACGGAAGAGGGCGAAAATCCGCGGTTTCACCGCGACCGCTATGGAACCACGGAAAAATAGGCCTGCGGAAGATTTTTGAAGATTCAGAGAACTGTTTTGTTCGCGGTTCGTCCGCGACCTCGGACGAACCGCGGAAGTCACCGCATATTTTAGTCCTAATTTTGTACAAACTCAATTTTTAAGCCCTAAACCCTCTATATAAACCTCTAGTTCGCCCAAAAGAGGCAAGTTGTGTATTTTTTACTACTTTTGCAAGATTATTAGTAAGAGAGAACTCTCTCAACCTATTCCTTTCTTTTATATCAATTATTTATTTATGAATTCAATTATTATTCTCGTTTCTTTGAGCATGAGTAGCTAAATCCTTTTCTAAGGTTTTGATGGAACCTATTGAGTGATGAACTTATCGTCTATGTGATTACAAATTGTTACCTAGATTTCTATTTGTTCAACTTCATTCTTGTTGTAGTTAATTGGTAGGATCCCCAATTAGCTGTGCCTATTTAGTGTGCATAACTTGGAAAAGAGTGCATATTTAGGTATATTGTTGAACAACACCACCTAGATTATTAGAGGAATCTATAACTTTAGGCGTAAAAGACGGGATTAGGAATAACGAAGTCTTGGGTGAAATCTTAAGTGAACTATTCAAATAAAAGCTAGCTATGGTAGCTCGGGAGAGTGCACTAGTAAATTATCGTAATTGCTCGGGAGAGGGTTACGGTATAAATAGCATTCATGATTGATAAAATATATTGACAATTTGTATGAGCATAACAAGAAGGGATTCCATCAATAGGGGAAATCAATACCTTAGTCTTTTTCCATATTATTTTTCTCAACATTCAATTATTTCTTTTAAGTTTTTTTAATTCTTGCAAAAGTAGTTAGTAGAAAACTCACTCAAATATATACTCAAAATTTTGGGAACATGATTTGGAAGTACTTTTGGGTTGTGAAAGTTGTAATTGGTAGGTTAATTCCCTGTGGGATCGATTCTGGACTTACTAGACCAGGTTTTATTGACTACGACAGTTGCTTGGACGTGAATCAGTTATGCTTGGCACTTACTGAGTACCGTCGTGGTCTACTCATGCTACTCTTTTGCACACTTTTTGTTGTGCAGATCTTGGTCCCTCTGATCAGGCACATTACCGGTGATCGAGGAGTACTTTAGGAGACTCTAGGTATGCATCTGCTGCGTCCGCAGATCCGGAGGGTCTTCTTCTGTTCTTCCCTGGTGACACTAGTTATTTCCTTTTGTTTCGGTTGTATAGATACTCTTGGTGGATAGAGCCACAGTTTTTACTATCTTTAGCCTCTGTTTTCTCGTGAGTTTCCAGGTCTTGGTGGTCATATATTCTAGAATTTTTGTAAAGTATATGTGCCGAGCAGTACCTATTACATTTTCTATGTTATTCCGCTGTTATTTTTCTTGTTGTTAGTTAAGGCTGTAAATTCTGTATTGTGTTAGGTTTACCTAGTCGTGAAGACTGGGTGCCATCATGACAGGTTCACAATTGGTAAACTAGGGTCGTGACATCTTTGGGATTTCAGGGTTTCAGAATCGAATTAAGGGTGTCAAAAGGTATCTCTGGTAGGGTTTTGGTGAGGTTTGGGTGATTGGTTGTTCACTGGAGTAGGGTTCCGACAAACTATTTTTCAAGATTCGAAGATCTGGGGCTTTATTCGAGACAAACGGGTTAGAGGGGTGGAATGGAGAACCTGAGGGCTATCTAGGGTGTAAAGGGTAAAGCCATTAGCAAAGTTTGTGTTCGCCGGAGTAGGGTTCCGGCGACACTTAAATTGATATTTGAAAGGTTCAGAAGCTATTTGAGGGAAACTAGTTATGGTGGTAGGGAAAGGAAGTTTAGAGCTTTCTAGGGTGTTAATGGTGAGGTCAACAAAGAAGAAGCCGTCTCCCGCCGGCGAGAGTTCCGGCAAGAGTTTGAGAGTGTCTAGAGGCGGCTAGGGTTTTGAACGGGGGAAGAAGGAGAAGAAATGAAATGGGGGGTAACGTTTTGGCCATATTAAAAGAATAATGATGATCAAGGACCGTTGGATTAATAAAATCAACGGTGGAGATCCTTTGGGACTTAAAACAGCGTCATTTGATTAAATGAAATAGATAGCTCATCCTTTAGATTAAAATGAATGAACGACCAAGATTAATATTACCACACGGTGTCATTTTCCTTTATTCATGGTTGATTATATATGACCATTAGATCAAGAATTTCAACGGCCAAGATTTCTTTATACTTAAACGACGTCGTTTGATATGAAACTGGGCAGATCAGGTGTAACCATTTAGGGCATGGGCGGGTGTTTATCCAATTGGGCTATTAATTTGGTATAATTTGTATTAGCCCAAATTTATTGTATTATATTTTTATATTATACTTTTCCTTTGTATTTTTTATTTTCTTTTTCTTTTGTATTTTTGTATTTATTTACTTTTGTATTATTATTTTCTTTTGTATTTCCTTTGCATTTATTTTTTCTAATTTTATTAAACTAATTAACTTCTACTTTTATGGTAATTTTTGATGAAAAACATAAAATGCTATTTTTAATTTTTCTTTAATTTGTTTCTCAGAATGTATTAATATCAAAATTGCAAAATTAACATCCTAATGCACATGCATATTTTTTGTATATGTTTTATGAATTATTATGGAACTAATTAACACAAAAATGCCACAAATATTTAACAAAATTTTAAAAATTATTTTGTTTGGATTTTAGGAATAATTTGCTTAGGGCAAAAATCACATGCTCACAGCTACAATTTATCAACATTTCATAACAGTTAATGTAGTATATAATGTCGTTAAATTGTAGTATAATTCTATATTTCTATATTTTTTTACTTTTAGGTTGATGGAAAGTTAGCGGATATTAAGAAGGTTGTATTTGAGGAACTCCATAAACTGAGAGTGTTTATAGATGATTTTGTGAAGAGAGTTTTGAAATTGGTAAACAAAAGATATGATGTGGATGCGGCAAAGGCAAGAGTTGACATATATTTATATACCAAAATAAATTATGACATATGAAACAATATACTCAACCTAATATTAAATCTTTAGTTTGCTGGTAGTTCAACTAAAAATAATGACCAACAACAAGGATTGAACAACCAACAATTTCATTGCAATATTGGTGATCAAGTGCATGCAAACACAAGCAACACAGGTATCTTCAAAATACCTACAAATATATACACTTATTATAAAACTTTATAGAACATAGTTTTCTTATTCACATTTTGTCTACAACTTCCTACCTATATCTACAACTTTCAATGCTGCTTTATCTTGTATTATTTACCTTTTTAATTATAAATTTAAGCTGCAGTTTGTCCCGAACATGTTCCAGGACATGTTGACTTATATCCAGAATTTTAAGAAGCAGCTGATGTTGATCAAGCAAGTATAAAATCATGTTGTCATTCATAATATATACTTGTAGTTTATACAATTTTACATTCCTGTTAAGTAATTTATGTTTTATTTAACAGATATTGAAGATGTCAATGTACACTTCCATATTTACAAAGTGACTGTAGCAGCTCAGACAGAACAAGTCAATGAGAAACAGCTAAATGAGGCTGAAGATGCACAACATATGGATGAAGTTGGTTCTGAGGGATCAGACATTGATAAGACGGGTGTGACATTGGATGACTTTGAGTTGCCATACAACTTAACACAATTGGTTAAGTTTAGAGAGCCCATACCAGATGAAGCAACCCCTATTCATCCGAGGAGAAGTAGGCAACCAAGGAAACATGCACGATCACCTTTCATATCTATATATAGTTCTGGAGGCAGCAACTCTATTGGTCCTAAATATTTCTACCTCAAGCACCCCTTCATAACTCTTATAGGTGAAAATGTAGATTCTAATGTGTTAGATAAGTTCAACAAGTTGTTATACCACCATACTGACAAAGTTTCTAAAATGTATGAATGCTTAGTTTGACACTTTTATTTCAGCATTTTAAAGTTTAAATATGTAATTCATTATGTGATTTTTTTCAATAGCACATTAATTTGTTGTTACAGAAGGAACACTCCCTTTTTAATAAAGGATAAACAAATCAAGCATTGGTTAGACCTTGGAGTTGAAAAGGTGGATAAGAAGGACTGGTTTTATTCCCTTGCTCACCCCAGACAAGTCCTCCATAACTCTTTAAGTATCAAAGAATAAATTCACAAAATATAATCTGGCTTCTGTTTTGTTGTATAATTGTAATTATTACATAAATGTAGTTAATTTGTATTTATGTTGTAGTTTAAGATGAAGATTTACAAATGTGTGCTATAGTTTGATTGTCAATATTATTGAGACCTTATGGTAGTTGATGTTTTCCATGTGTTTGTCACGATCCAATTTCCAAATCCGATCGTGATGGAGCCTCTTGTGAAGACAAGGCCAGCCAGCTAATCCAAATCATCTCCTTAACAATTATTTAACATAAATAAATAGAAAATACAACTTAATGGCATTAAAAACCGTTAGTTACAACCCAACAGAACCCGACTGGGGTTTCACAAGTCACGAGCATCTAAAGAAGTCAGAACATAACTATAGGGCAAATAATATACAAAATAAAATCTGCAATCAAAAGACGAACTCTGATGCCGCGAACGCTGGCGGTCACCTTGCTCAGCTACAATAGTAATACCTTCAATCCGCTAATAACCCGCTACCAGGTGTGTCACACCTCCTTTTTTATACACCTTACCCCGAAGGATAAAAATGTATAAATGGGGAGTTTTTCTAGTTAAAGCGACATTATTCGAATTTGGGATTATTTATTTATTTATTTTTAGAGTCGCCACTCGGGAAATGATTGGCTTTTGGTGTCCCGAGTCACCGATTTAAATCCCAAATCGAGGAAAATTATTCAACTTTCCAATTGGAGTCTGCGAACCAGAAATTGTGTGTAAGGAAGTCTCTTGATCCGAGGGAAGGTGTTAGGCATCCCCCGGATCCCGTGGTTCTAGCACGGTTGTTTAAATTACTATAAATGGCTAAAGTCTAATTTTTTACATGCCCCAACCTATAGTGTAATTTTTTTTATAATTATTTACCACTTTTTAATTATTTTTACGAAAGTGAACGTCGCCTAGAAACATGTTTTCGGATCACGTCACATGAAATGCACCCGTATCCTCGACACTTCTTTATTTGATGTTTTCGGATTTGGATTTTCATACAACCCGAATTAGGAAGCGAAGATTATTAATAAATGCGCCTACAGAGTCTAACATGTTGTTATCTTTTGGGAAGGCCGTGCAATTTGCTAAACGGCCTGTCCCGAGTTTCTAAGTATTTTTAATTAAGTAATTAATGAGGGCCCCGTAGTTATATATTTGATTTGGCGAGGCTCGTCTCATTTTTATTGTTAAATGCCAACTAAGAGTAAACTAGAGTTTTCGATGGATTATTTGTCTCTAAGGGCTAATTAATTTACAAATACTATTTCGAGCCACAAATTCAAGTCCGAATTCAAACAAAAGGGAAACACCCTTTTAGCTTAAACCCTCTACCTAATTCTAGACCCAAATTTTATATTTGTAAGTTAATTACCCATATTCCTATATAATTTTAAAAATGGTTCAGCATAATTATGACTAATAAACTTGGTCCAAACTTGAAAGATGACGATGTGCTTTACTTGCGGATATGTTGAAGGTTCTGGGCTTGACACAAACCCATAGAATTACTGGGCCGAATCTCTATACTGGTGAAACCAAGCATTTGAAATGTTGAAGTTAAAGTGAGATATTAATTCCATCTTAATTAAACAAATGATCAAGGAACCAATATCTTGTATCACATTGATTGAATTCTTTAACATTTAAAACTGGAACTGCCTTTATTCGATTCAAAGAAAGTATACGTGAACTTGGAAGCAAACTAAGGTTAAATTTCAAATGAATTAAACAAGCCCAATTCTCTTCACTTCATCCCCATAAACGAAGGTTATACCCGAATACAGTATGAATTCCAAACCCGGTTTCTAGCTTGAATTATTTCTAATCCTAAACACTCAACTATTCGTTCGAACCGTACCAGCTTCAGCATATAATTAACAATCCACAATTCAAATGAACTCAATAATACTGACTAAGTAGTCTATACATTTAATATTCATACCATATTAGATTTTTTTCTTCAAATCTCCTATGAATGAACTACTGAACTTAACCAAGTTACAGTATGCTACTGAAAATGATTAAATGATCCAACTAAATGTCTACTGACATACAAATATGTTCATGTATCTACTGTTCCTATAGGAATGATATTAATTACATCAACCAAATCAAACAGAATTACTAAGGCATAATACATGTATCACATAAGTTTAACATCCTATTTTTATAACAATCCGTAATTATTCTAATGTCTAACAGAAAAAAAAAACATTAAACAAACTACTAATTGATACATTAAACTTGAACGAACACAAACAGGGGAGAATTCAAATATTCATTCCAACGTCACTTTGTTTCCATTGACTTGAGCTTTAGGACAAGTACCTCGAATTTTGGTAAGGAAAAAGAAGAAAGTCAGCTTAGGCAGCCACAGTTTCAGCAGCACAATCAGCAATAAACAACTCACACCAGGCTATTTTTAAACTCGAATCAAGCTATAAGAACCAGGGGTGGGAATTGACAGAATTCAGCATCAAAACGACTCAATAACCACTAATTTCACTCGAGCTTAGCAGGAATTAAGCTTAAAAATATTCAAATTACTTCAGCACTTAGTAAATGTTCAGCTTGGGGAATGTTCAGAATCTCTAACCCTCTATTTCAAAGCATTTGGGTGCCTTTTATAGGCCTAAGCTAGGGCAACACTCCGATTTCCTATTTTTCATAATAGCCCTTCCCTATTTTCATATTAATCCCTCGGTTTTTAGCTTGTTAAACAAGTAAGTGCACTATCATTTGTTAAAATGTGCACTTATACCCCTTCTAGAAGGGTCTAGGGGGTCCTTTTAGCTAGACAATTTCTATACTGCCCTTACCCGTATTTTAAAATTACTATTCCCAAAGATACTACCATTTTCTATGCCTAATATGCCCTTAAATCCCTCCTGAAATTACCAACTAAAATCAGACCCTCAAACTCTTTTACCCTAGTTAATATGGACTAAGGTTAACAACTCTAAATATTTATTGAGCTATAACCAATAACAGCTAATCCTTAATTACTGAATTTCAGCAAGGCTATTATCAAAATACTGACTTAATTCGACCAAAAAAACACTAACAGAATAAAAAGGAAAAATATATATCACGCCTCATTTTTATTTTACATCCCAACTATTTACTACTACACCCCGGGTAAGGATATAATAATAATAGGGAAGGAGTTTTTCCAATCAAAGGACATTCGGAACGTAATTTTTTATTAATTTTCAGAGTCGCCACTTGGGAAAAGAATGGTGTACCAAGCCACCGATTTAATACCGAACCGAGGAAATTATGACTCTATTTTACAGTCCGCAAAACTAGAAATCCGGATAAGGAATTCTGTTAACCTGGGAGAAGGTGTTAGGCACTCCCGGATTCCGTGGTACTAGCACGGTCGCTCAACGGCCATATTTGTTTTTATTTGATTTCCTTATATGCTTCAATTTTCAAATGCTATAATGTCCAACTTTGTTATTTTTTAAGACTTACGACATCACGAAAATGCATTTCGAGTCACACTGCAACCAGTACGCCTGTGACTTTAGTGCATTTCTGCTTCGCCGGGATTTATGATTTGGGTCACATAAAATGTACACCCGTATTAGGAATGTAATTTTTATTTGTCGTGCCTATAATGTCTACGTCTTTATTATCTTTCAGAAGGACCGTGAAATTCACTAAACGTTCCTTGCAAGTCTAGCATTTTTTCATTTGAAATTCATTTGGGGGCCCCGTGTATTTTTATCTTCGGAACGAGGCTCAGCCCTTGTTTTAAGGTCCAATCCTATTCATATACTATGTTTTTCATTTTTGTTTTTTCTTCCTAATTCACATCTATTTTTGTGTTTTTTTAAAATATAATATTAGAGTCCAGACAATTATTCATTATTGGGCCTGGACTGCAGACTGATCAACAGACCAATATTGAATAGGATTGGGCCTCTAAAGCCTAATGTACGACACTACTTCTATTCGAGGGTACACGCATTACGTTAATCAGACCTGGGCCTATATTCATTACTAGGCTCAGACTATATAAACAAAATTAAGAGTAAGCTAACAGTATGCGAACAAGTATTATTCAGATGTTAAAGGAATCCAAAAAACATATTATTTCAAAAGGCATCAGGTTACATTGTTGACCACTATTGATTTCAAATTCTAATAACTAATTGAACGTTCAAAGACAGAAATTTGTATTAGTATTATCATTCTATATGTCAGGTTTGAATACTCAAGCAATTATCACGATTCTAGTTGCAGAATTTATTTTTGTCACTTATTTTAACTAAAGGAAAACAGTGTTCTGAATTTAACTAATCATGCTTGAACTACTAAAAATCACCAAGTTTAAAAACAGATCTGTAGTTAATTCTTATTCAGTAGACATAAATAATACTACAAACTGATTTATTTATACTCTTTAGATTAACGATCCAAATTCAGAATTTAACTAACAAAATAGATAAGTGCCAGTTTATACATCCAGTTTCAGAATCATGCCTATTCATCTAAATGTATCAGATTTATATTAACTTGTTTTAGTTTTGGAATTAGGTGGTAGCTATATCTAATTGTTGGATTGTGATTAACTACTATATTAACTGCTTCTACTCTAATCTAGATCGAATTTATGTAGTTGTTAATTATTATAACTATTCCTAATGAATTACAATAGATCTAAGAACTACAACTATAACTATGAAAGAAGAAACAGAAAGAATCATAGATCAACTGTATAACTTCATTCCTTCATCATGATTTCAATTACATCTTCATGAAGTAGTGTGTACCTGATCAAACGAAAACAAACTGAAGAGTTCTAAGGAGATGAATGGCAAGAGAAGTCATTAATGACAGTAATAGCAAACAGGAGCAGGAAATAGCACAACAACTCCCAAACTCAATAGATAACCATTAATCAAGTCGAGAAATAGCAGAAATACAAGCTAGTTGAGATGAACACAACAGAAAAACCACCAGCAAGGATCCCAGAAATAATACTCGACACGAAGTAGAAGAACAGTATAGCTTTTAAAAATTGCGAACCTTCCAGCTAGTCGTGAAACCTTAGAATTATCCCTAAGAATTCGTGAACCTTTGAAGAATTGTCCAGCCAATTGTAAAATTCAGAACCCTTTAATTCAAAGATGTCCAGCCCATTTTCAGGCTTAGAGAAGCCTATTTATAGAGGCATTTTGGGGGGAATTTCAAATAATTTAATTTTATTTCCCTCCCCTTATTCTTTTCAATTAATTACAGTATAGTCCATTAAAATTGTATCGAAATGCCTTAGAACCCTTGCTAGAAGGTTCTGGGCAGTTCTATTGGGTTCTATTAGGCAGGTTTTATCCAATGACCCTCACTTGCTAAGGTTTATTACACAAATCCCTTTTAAATCTTCCTAGTATACCCTTTATTATCTAAGTAATTTCAAAAATACCAAGCATTAAAGTCACTTTTATCCCTATATGCTCTATTTAATCCACAAGAATGCCATTTACCCTTCCCCTTTTACCCTTTGTATTTAATTATTATTACCCGACCAACCTTAGGTCTGGCAGGACTAGGATAGCACTTATTTAACAAATATCCACTAATCCCTGCCTTTAAGACTTAATCAATTTCAGACTAGATCATTTTCATTATGAGCCACTTTTACAAATAGCCACTAATCAGAACATAACCATTAATCAAAACTCATACTTAATTCACAAACATAGCCACAAACATTTATACATATGACCTAAGTATACATAAGCAGTCAAAGATTCAGAATGAACTAACATACAAATCAAGTTACAAATATAGCCAGATTTGTGTTGTTTTGCACATATAACCCTAAAACAAGAATTAACTTTCAATTAATCAGAACTCAGAGGAAAAGTTTGATAATGGTTGAATTCCAATTAACTAAAACCCAATCGAGACAGAATATAATGAACAATCACATAAAACTCGCTAATTAGCATATGATTCATAAGTAGTTAATATCAGAACCTTAAGAACACTTAGATAATTTCAGGCATGTATGAGATTCAGGGCTCGCATGAACAAGTATGAATTAAAAGCAGAGATAGATTCATATTTTAGATATGCATAAAAACAAGTTCAGACAAGCATGATAGGCATGTAAAGAAGCAAGTTTAGAACGAAAACAAGGGTGGGAGGGCGTACTTAGCATTTTCAGACCCTTTTCCTTTTCTTTTCCTCTTTTTTCTTTCTTTACTTCTTCCTTTCTTCTTTGTTCTTTTCATTTTTCTTGATTTTTCAAAGTTTCAAAGACTGTCAGTCTTCTGAATACTAGATCTTCTGAATAGGGCTTTGGGGTTTGATTTAAGTGTATGAGAGGGGGTCTGGAGACCTGGGATAAGGTTTTTGGGAATGGGATGGTTTTTGGTACTCGCCGGAGTAGGGTTCCGGCGAGTGTTTTTCGAATATTCGACGGGTTTGGGGCTTATTTCGAGGGAAACCACCTAGATTGGGTAGTAGATCGCCTCAAGGTGGTCAAGGATGTTATTTTCGGACCTTGGTTAATACTTGGGTGGTCGCCGGCTAGGGTTCCGGCGACCAGATCTTCAAGACTGGGGGAGTGTTGGTTTTTGGCCGGGGTTAATGGTGTTTTATGGTTGTTTAGAGGTAATGAGGGGTATTTGGGGTTTGGCTTAGGCCGGAGACGGAGGTCTGGGGTGACCTCCGGTGGTCTCCATAGGAAACGGTGGGAGAGGAAGATGGATCGTAGGGCGGCTAGGGTTTGACAATGAAGAAGGGGTGCGTATATAATGAAGGGGTTGAACAGGGCAGGTAGATATATATTAATTGTATATTATTAATCCACAGCTGTTGGATTAATTGAGATGAACGGCTTGGATCCTTTGGGCCTCAAAACGATGTTGTCTCTTTTAATGAAGGGTCTCATTTAGTCCGTTAGATCAAGATGTTGAACGGTTGAGATCAGTTACTCAAGACTACATCGTTTCATTAAATGGTACCCTGGCCTCGTCCGTCTGATTAATTGTATTGGACGGTCGAGATTGATTCTACATGCAACGTCGTTTCATTCATGTGGGCACCGCCTTACCTAGTCCGTTGATTAGTTATATCAACGGCTCAGATTTATCGCTTAATACGATGTCGTTTGGTTCAAAGACTAGGGAGGCCGGTCAAAATGACTGGGCCTAGTTTGTATTTTGTTTTGGGCTTATGTATTTATGCGTATTTCTTGTATATTTGGCCCAAATTAATTATACATTGTATTTTTTGTATTTTGTATTATTTTGTGACTTGTATTTTATGTAATTTTCTGTATTTTCTTTTTGTATTTTGTATTTTTTTCCTTTGTATTTATTTTACAACTGATATATTTTATTTATTTTTCCATTTTTGTATTTTTTCTTGATTTTTCGATATTTTTGTATTTTTTTTATTAATTTTCTAATTTCCTAGCATTTATTCTACAATTTTTGTGATATTTTCTAATTAATTCCTTTTTGGTATTCTCATTTCAATTTTATTTCAAACAAACTCTAGTATCTCACACAAATCAAACAATTGCAAACAAAAATCATTTTTGTATTATTTTCTTGTATATTTTGGAATTTAATTGCTTGGGGCAAAAATCACATGCTCATAGCTGTCCCTCTTTGCTCGGGAACACGAAGAGTTTCAGTGCAAAGATAAGTGAGCAGTAACGAGAGATTTTTGTCCACTTTCATATTCCGTATGAAGCATTTTTGAAATACTTTTGGAACGCACCCTGCTTCAGAGGTTGCCTACATATCCTGGGCTAAACAGGAATCAGGTCAGTGTAGTTCGGGAATGTCTAGTAACTGGAGCTACCAAGGACTATGATCTCACTGTTGTTGCTGTTGTTACTGTTGTTACTGCTGATTGGCCCCTTATTACACCATGATAAAAAATAAAAGAAACTAGCCTATGATATGGTCTATGAATTACAAAAAATTCTATCTATGTCTTGTGTTCTTGTATTGCCTTGATCTTTCATCTTGTATTTCTTCCAACGACATTCTTGTTGTTGCCTTGATGATGTTCAACCACTTAAATTTGAAATATGTGTCCATTTTCCAAGTGGACTCCTACTTGCAACAAAATAAACAACAAAAGAAAAAAATTTCTGCCACAGTATGGTGACTGGGCATATCATGCTATTAAATGTAAAAATTAAAAGAAAAATTTCAATTTTTGAAAAAGTATTCCCTCATTATCCAGGTGGACGCCTGAGCGAAAATTAAAAATACAGAAAAATATTCCCTTGTTATCCAGGTGGGCGCCTGATGAAGAAATTAAAAATGCAGAAAATATTCCCTTGTTATACAGGTGGGCGCCTTATGCCGAAATTAAAAATGCAGAAAATATTCCCTTGTTATCCAGGTGGGCGCCTGGGTAGAAATTAAAAATGTAGAAAAGTATTCCCTTGTTATCCAGGTGGGCGCCGATGCAGAAATTTGAAATGCAGAAAAGTATTCCCTTGTTATCCAGGTGGGCGGCTGAGCGAAAATTTAAAAATGTAGAAAAATATTCCCTTGTTATCCAGGTGGGCACCTAATGAAGAAATTAAAAATGCAGAATATTCGCTTGTTATCCAGGTGGGCGCCTGATGCATAAATTTAAAATGCAGAAAAGTATTCCCTTGGTATCCATGTGGGCGCCTGATGCAGAAATGCAGAAAAATATTCCTTTGTTATCCAGGTGGGCGCCTGATGCTGAAATGAAAATGCAGAAAAATATTCCCTTGTTATCCAGGTGGGCACCTGATGCAGAAATGAAAATACATAAAAATATTCCCTTGTTACCCAGGTGGGCGCCTGATGCAAAAATGAAAATGCAGAAAAATATACTCTTGTTATCCAAGTGGGCGCCTGATGCAGAAATGAAAATGCAGAAAAATATTCCCTCAGTTTGATAACTGGGTTTAAAGATAATACCTCCCTCCATGTTTGGGTAGGTTCCTGATTATTCAGTTCTCTATCGTGGATCCTTTATTGCTACTTCTTTTTTATTGTTTTCTCCCACATTAGTCACATTCACTTTAAAGTGATTAGTGAGAATTTGAATCTTTTGTCCCTGTCTTAATCAGTGAACAATTTATTAGTTATAAAATGATGGTTAGCAAATGGCATTCCCGCTGGCCTTGCTTCCACTGTCTGCCTCATCTTGCCTCATACTGCTTTGCAACTTATTCCTGATCGTCTTCCCAATTCTTCCTTGTGATCCATATTTGCTTTTCTCTTTTTGTTTCTTTTCACTTTTATTCCCTTTGTCCATATGATCGCCATGTGTTTTTATTTTCTCTTTTCCTTTGAAGGACCCAGTATTATTATGCCATCCAACATGAGAAGCTGGTAGCTAGCTTTCAACTGGCAACTGGTTTTGAACAAATAGAATGAAATGCAATGACCTGAATTTCAGGGGTGAGGATATTTTGAAGTAAAGACAAAACTTATCTGGGTATGAAAGCTGATTCCTTTGACCAAGCCATGCATTTGAATATCCAGCCCAGTCTGTCCAATCAAATTGTTGCTGACTTAATTTCTCCTTTCATCAACTCAAACCTTGTTTGTCTTGCCATTTTCATTCATTAGGTCATTCCTTACTTTCGCCTTATGGTGCCCGTGAGGGTTTTCACCAATAAGACTCTCTCATTTATTTTCTCTCAACTTACATTCGCCTTATGGTGCCCGTGAGAGTTTTCACTGATAAGACTCTCTCATTTATTTATCTCTCAACTTACATTCGCCTTATGGTGCTCGTGAGGGTTTTCACCGATAAGACTCTCTCATTTATTTATCTCTCATCTTACATTCGCCTTATGGTGTCCGTGAGGGTTTTCACCGATAAGACTCTCTCATTTTATTTTTCTTTATTTTTCTATCTTCAAACTCCTGGGTATTGTCCCTGATGTGTTTCTCTTTCTTCCTGTTGTATTGTCATTTTCTTGAAATCAATCAGAAGGTCTTTCTTTGGACCGTGATGTGGCTTTTGGATGGGTTTAGAAAGAAAGGTATAAAGGCTCAAAATTTAAACGTGGGTTTAAATAATTACAACTCTCAGAATCATAAAACATAACTTCTGCCCCAGTTTCAATATTTAGGGAATCTTGGATTTTTTTTCCGTCGTGACTAGGCACCCTTTCGGGATCAAGTCAAACGTAGTTCGTACCCTAAGGTTTCTTCGTCATTTGACTTTTTCCCAATTTTTCTTTTTGTATTTTTTTTCTATATCTTTTCTCTTTTCTCTTTTTTTTCATCCTTTTTTCATTTTTCTTCATTCTCTTTTTCTTTTCTTTTCATTCTCTTGTTTTTCTTTTTCTCTTTTTCAATCTTCTCTTCTCTTTTCTTTTCATTTGATTGTTCATAATTGATTCCGAGTGATGGGTATGAAAGAATAATGCAATAAGGCTCAAAAGGGATAACAATGGGTAAAGTGTTTGGATAGAGAAATAAAATGCCTTCATCATTTCAATTTCAAAATTATGACAAATACAATTGTAAATATGAAAAAGGAATCATACATAGTATCTCTTGACTGCATCGGAGTTGATAGCAGTCTCTACACATTTCCCTTCAAAATTTGTTAGATATAAAGCTATGTTGGACAATACGCGAGACACCATGAATGGCCCTTGCTAATTAGGTGCAAACTTTCCTTTTGCTTTGGCCCAGTGTGGTAAAATACGTCTTAGCACCAACTGTCCAACTTCAAATTTCTGTGGACGTACATTCTTGTTATATGCTCTGGCCATCCTTCATTGGTACAGCTGTCTGTGGCATACTGCTGCTAACATTTTTTCATTGATCAAGCTCAATTGTTCTAAACGGGCTTTTACCCATACATCATCATCAATTTCAGCCTTAGCTATTATCCGGAGGAAAGGTATTTCAATCTCTGTAGGTATTACTGCTTCCGTTCCATACACCAATGAGTAAGGGGTTGCACCAATTGAATTATACACAGTAGTACGATAACCCATTAGAGCAAATGGTAATTTTTCATGCCACTGTCTTGACTCTTCCACCATTTTCCTGAGAATCTTCTTAATGTTCTCATTTGCAGCCTCAACTGCTCCATTTGCTTTAGGCCGATAAGGTGTAGAGTTACGGTGCAACATTTTGAACTTTTGACATGCCTCTGCCCTGAGGTGACTGTTAAGATTTGCTCCATTGTCCGTGATAATAACTTTGGGAATTCCGAAGCGACAAATGATATTTGTATGTACGAAATCCACTACCGTCTTCTTTGTTACTACTTTAAATGTCTTCGCCTCCACCCATTTAGTAAAATAATCAATAGCTACCAGGATAAACTTGTGCCCATTAGATGCTGCGGGTTCTATTGGACCGATGACATCTATGCCCCAGGCAACAAATGGCCATGGTGCTAACATTGTATGCAACTCATAGGGTAGGGAACAAATCAAATATCTGTGTATCTGGCATTGATGGCATTTTTGCACATACCTAATGCAATCCCGGTCCATGGTGAGCCAATAGTATCCAGCCCTTAGTATTTTCTTGGCCAAAACATATCCACTCATATGAGGTCCACAAGTTCCTGCATGTATTTCAGCCATGATTGTAGTGGCCTGTTGAGCATCTATACATCTTAGTAAACCCAAATCCGGGGTTCTCTTGTATACAACTCTTCCGCTGAAGAAAAATCCACTCGTTAGTCGCCTTATAGCCCTTTTCTGATCTCCCGTGGCTTGCGCTGGGTACACCCCCATCCTCAAATATTCATTAATATCATGGAACCATGGCTCACCGTCAAGTTCCTCTTCTACTATGAAACAATAAGCATTTTGATCACGAACTTGTATCTGCAGTGGATCTATATAGGCTTTGACCGGATGGTGCAACATGGACGACAATGTGTCCAGGGCATCTGCAACTTCGTTGTGCATTCTTGGGATATGCTTGCACTCTATGGACCGAAACCTCTGAGATAGTTCATGTAGACACTGTCGATACGGTATACGTTTCAAATCCCTTGTCTCCCATTCACCTTGAATTTGATGTATCAAGAGATCCGAGTCACCCATGACCAAAATCTCTTGAACACCCATGTCTATTGCCATTCTTAATCCCAATATACATGCTTCATACTCCGCCATGTTATTAGTACAGAAAAATTGGAGCTGGGCGGTAACAGGATAATGCTGACCCGTTTCTGAAATGAGCACTACTCCAATTCCGAACCCTTTGCTATTGACGGCCCCATCAAAGTATAGTTTCTAGCCCGGCCTGTCGTCTTGTTCCATTTCCTAAATATTCATTGTCTCCTCATCCGGAACATATGTCTTTAACGGTTCATACTCATCATCAACTGGATTTTCTGCCAAATGGTCAGCGACTGCTTGTGCCTTCATTGTAGTGCGGGTTACATAAACAATATCAAACTCTGTAAGTAGAATTTTCCATTTAGCGAGCCTTCCTGTGGGCATAGGCTTATAGAAGATGTACTTCAGTGGATCCAACTGAGATATAAGATAAGTGGTATAAGCCGACAAGTAATGTTTCGACTTCTGTGCAACCCATGTTAAAGCGCAACATGTTCTTTCAAGTTGAGTGTATTTTACCTCGTAAGTTGTAAATTTCTTACTAAGATAGTATATTGCTTGCTCTTTCTTCCCTGTTTCATCATGCTTCCCCAATACACAGCCAAAAGAATTATCCAATACAGTCAGATAAAGGATCAAGGGCCTTTCAGGTTATGGAGGAACCAACATAGGAGGATTGGCCAGATATTCCTTGATTTTGTCAAATGCATCTTGACATTCCTCAGTCCAATTCACCGTAGCATCTTTCTTTAATAATTTGAAAATGGGCTTACAGGTCGATATCAATTGAGCAACAAATCTACTAATATAATTCAACCTGCCCAACAAACTCATCACCTCTTTCTTGTTCTTTGGCGGAGGCAAGTTCTGAATTGCTTTTATCTTTCACGAGTCTAATTCAATACCATGTCGGCTTACAAGGAACCCCAATAACTATCCCGATGGTACTCCAAAAGCGCATTTTGCTGGATTGAGCTTGAGATTATATCTTCGAAGCCTCTAAAAAACTTTCTCAAGTCTTTGACATGATCACACTACTTTTTGGACTTGATAATAACATCATCCACATACACATCAATCTCTCAATGTATTATGTCATGAAACATAGTGGTCATTGCCCTCATATATGTAGCTCTGGCATTCTTCAACCGAAACAGCATTACTCTGTAGCAATATGTTCCCCAAGGTGTGATAAAGGCTATCTTTTCTGCATCTTCTTCGTCCATCAGGATCTGATAATAACCCGTATAACAATCCATAAAAGAACTAATCTCATGTTTGGCATAATTATCAATAAATATGTGGATATTTGGCAATGTAAAATCATCATTCGGACTGGCTTTATTGAGGTCTTGATAATCAACACACACTCTGGTTTTTCCATCTTTCTTTGGAACATGCACAACATTGGCTAAGCAGGTGGGATACTTGGTGACCCGTATGACCTTTGCCTCAAATTGTTATTAACCTATTCTTTTATTTTCACACTGATATCCGTTTTTAACTTTCTTAACTTCTGCTTAACCGACCGGCATTCTGGATAAATGGGCAACTTATGTACCACCATATCAGTACTGAGCCCGGGCATGTCATCATAAGACCAAGCAAATATGTCCTTGTACTCATGTAACAACCTGATCAAATCTTCTTTGAGTGAAGTCTCTAAGTGTATACTAATCTTGGTTTCCCGAATATTCTCCTCATTTTCCAAATTAATAGACTTCGTCTCATTTAAGTTTGGTTTGGGTTTCTCTTCATAATGGCTCAAATCCTTACTAATTTCCTCCAACACTTCCTCATCCTCATATTCCACTTCATATTCATTTTCAATTTCTTGTATATATATCCGATTATCAAGACTGGACCGGGGATTCTTCATGCATGACACATCATTGAAATCAGCAAATACTGGACTGTACAAGAAAAGAGAAGAAAAATAAAATAAGGCTAAAAATAGATGAAGAAAGAAATTGCATTTCATTAAACTTTGAAAGGTAACAAGGTTTGGATACATTTGACTAGTCGGAACATAGGATTACAATTTTTGAAACAAGACAGATTTGGGAATGGAATATTAAAAGCTAACTACCACAACTCCCACCTGATTGGAAGAGCAGTAGTTTCCCAGTTATTTAGCCTGATGTGGGGTCCAACAAATTGAACATCCATCTTTCTTGTTCCCTCAGCTGCTTCTATCATATTCACGCCTTCAAACAACCTCTCAAACCTTTCTAATAGCTCTTCATCCAGCCTTATCTCTATATGGCCCGGCATGACAGTTGCCGGACGTCTTTGTGTACCAGGCTTGACAAAGGAGTAGGATAGTTTTGGGATAGGTTTGGGGAGGGTCCACCCTATCTTTTACAATCTTTCTACTCTCTGTATATCAGCGATGGTTGGCTTGAAACCTAGGCTGAAAGTGTTAGTGCTACCCGGAAGATGAACTGGTTGTGTTATACCCTACAAGGCAACTCCTAGACCTTTTCCCGGAGAGAACCCATTCTTTATCATTTCTTTGGCAACCATGACCGTTGTAGGGGTGACATTGGGTACTAGGATATTTCTCCTTCTGATATTTTGTTCACAGTTACGGTGTCCATCACTTGGTACACCCAAGGACCTTTGTATCCTTCAACTTCTTCGAATGGTGTTATGGCATTACAAATATTATCTTCCCCGTGCACTACTATCTCTTGCTGATCCCACTCAAACTTCACCATTTGATATAGTGAAGATGGCACCGCTTTTGCAGCGTGGATCCATGGACGTCATAACAGGAGGTTATAGACACAGCAACGTCTAACACTTGAAACTCCATGGTGAAATCCACCGGTCCGATGGCGAGTTCTAGTATGATATTTCCCACGGTGTTCTTCCTACCTACATCGAACCCCCTCACACATACACTGTTTTTGTGAATCCTCTCGTGATCAACTTTCAATTTTCCCAGAGTAGACAAAGGACAAATATTAGCACTCGACCCGTTATCGACCAAGACACGAGTCACCAATGATTCCTCACACTTCATCGTGAGGTATAACGCCTTATTATGTTCGATCCCTTCTAGTGGTAGCTCATCGTCTGAGAATGTTATCCTATTTGCCTCAAAAATTTTGTTTGTAATCTTCTCCAAATGACACACCAAGAACTTGTTTGGTACGTGATCTTCATTTATGATCTTCATTCACTCTCTTCAGTGTTCATCAGAATGAATCAGCAGAGATAGCAAAGATATTTGAGCGGGTTTCTTCCTCAATTGCTCAACTATGGAGTAATCTTGAGCTTTTATTTTCTTTAGGAATTCCTCAGCTTCTTCCTCGATGACTGCTTTCTTCATATAAGTTGGATTTTGTTTCACCATTTTTGCTTTTCTCAAATCATTAAGGGGCAAAACATCGCCCAGACCGGGACAAACCATGAGTTTTGCAGATTTCCCCCTTGACTTCTTTCCCTTTGTACATAACATTTACCTTGTCATAATTCCAAGGTACAGCTTTGGTATTCACCATCGACATCTGAACAATTGGCTTGATAACAACTGGTTCTATATAAGCCCTTTTCACAATCAGTATGGGCTTCACCCCTAGTGCTATAACTTTTACAGGCTCGGGCTCAATCATCACTGGTGGCTGTTTTGCTGGTGGTTCGATTGACACTTTCTCACTCCCAACTTTCTCCTCCGCCTTGTTGTCAGCTCTGATTGTTATCATAGTCTGAGAGGATTTTTTGTAGTTTTCTCCCAGTACTAGCTCTATCATATGTGTTTCATGATGCATCTGCAAAGGATTTTGCCTTATGTTGGGAGTCTCGGGTGCTTGCACCTCAATTCTTCTGGAGTCAATAAGTTCTTGTATCGCAGACTTTAGGTGCTAACATTTCTCCGTATCATGTCCCGGTGCCCCGGAGCAGTAATCACAATGGATGGATTGATCTAAGTTTCTCGGTGGAGGATTGGGAATCTTAGGCTCAATGGGATTCAACATTCCCAATTCTCTCAGTCATGGGAAGACGCTAATATATGATTCTCCCAGAGGAGTGAATGTTTACTTTCTCTGAGCCCTGTCACTTTTCACTTCAGGGTCATGACGAAAATGGGTTCGGTTAGGATTTCTGTAGGTTTTTTATGGTGGATAGGCATTTTGGGTATGGTAGACATTCTGAGGAGCTGGGGTTCGCCATGAAGGTAGAGGCGGAGGGTAAGACTGGGCATGTTGGACAGAAAAATTGAGGACCATTTGGAGGATAATAATGTGGAGGTGGGTTATACGGTGCTGGTGGATATGGTTGGTATGGGCGAGGTTGGTGATGATATGGGTTGGGGCCCCGGGACCAAGATCTTCCCTCTATAACCGCCACTTTTTCTTTCTTCTTCTTCCCAATTGATCCTCCCGTCCCCATCTGAATTGCTTGATTTGTAGCCTTGATGGCTGAGTAACTCATAATATTGTTTGTTTTCAAACCTTCTTCCACAAAACTCCCCATCTTCACTACCTCTTTAAAGGTCTTTCCGATTGCAGACACGAGATGCCCGTAGTATGTCGGCTCCAAAGCTTGTAAGAAACAATCTACCATTTATCCTTCTTTCATTGGTGGATCCACACGGGCTGTCTATTCCCTTCACCTGAAACCATACTCCTGAAAGCTCTCTCCGGGCTTCTTTTCCATTATGGTCAATGACAATCTATCAGAGATGATTTCCAGATTATATTGAAAATGGTTCGCAAATAATTGAGCAAATCGTCCCAAATGAACCATCGGGTATGATCTTGACGGGTGTACCATTCCAATGTTGAGCCACTAAGGCTTTGACTGAAGTAGGCCATAAGTAGTTCATCTTTTCCCCCAGCTCCACACATTTTGCTGCAATATCCTCTTAGATGGGCCACTGGATCACCATGGCCATCATACATGTCAAATTTTGGCAATTTAAACCCACTAGGTTGTGACGACCCGGCCCGTCGTCACGGGAATTACCACCCCGTTATGTTGAAATTGTATGTTTTATGCTTTTATATCAGTGTTAAAGTCTATCGGGTGAGTTAGGAGTGAATTGGATTGAAAATGAGGCATATAGCCTTTGTAAAGGAAACTTGAATAAGGAAAGTCAACCCGGAGTTGACTATTTGGTTAGAGGGCTCGGAATCGGATTTTGATGATTCGGTTAGTTCCGGGAGGTGATTTGTGACTTAGGGGAGCGATCAAAATTGAATTTGGAGGCCCGGTGTAGAAATAGGCTTGAATTGGCTAAGGTTGAATTTTGGCGAAATCTGACCGGTAGGTGAGATTTTGATCCGGGGGTCAGAATGGAATTCCGACAATTGCAGTAGCTTCGTTAGGTGATTTTGGATGTGGCTGCAAAATTTCAGGTCATTCGGACGTTGTTTGGTCGGGTTTTTGATCGAATGTGTAATTCGGAAAGTTTTAAGAAATTTAGGCTTGAATCCGTGTGTAATTGGTGATTTTGATGTTTAGGATGGTGTTTTTATGATTGGAACAAGTTCGTATCGTGTTTTGGGGTATGTTGGTGGTTTTCGTTGGGGTCCGGGGGCCTCGGGGTGAATCCGGACCATCATCCGGCATTTGGAAGCAAGAAATGATCTGCTGTAAATTACAGATCTCTGGGCAGTGATTTGGCCTTCGCGTTCGCGAGGGCACGGCCCGCGTTCGCGTAGTCCAAGTTCAGCAGGCATCGCGTTCGCGAGGGGGGTATCGCGTTCGCATATTGGAAAGGCTGGGAAGCTTCGCGGACGCGTGAGTGAAGGTCGCGTTCGCGTATGAGGGAGTTAGGACGCATCACGTTCGCGTGGGTTTAGGCCGCGATCGCGAAGAAGAAATTGACGAGGCCATGCGTTCGCGTGGGAGACTACGCGTTCGCGTAGAGTAATAATCCGAAGGCTGGGAAGTTGACCTTCGCGAACGTGTGAAGGAGTGACGCGTTCGCGATGAAGAAGAGGAAAAAGGCATCGCGTTCGCGTGAGAGGCGTCGCGAACGCGATGAAGAAAATAGGCTGGCAGTGGAGTTTAAGTTCAGAACAGAACCGGTCGCGGGTTTAATACCCAAAACCTCCATTTTTGAGTTCCAAGAGAAGAAATTGACGGGAGATTGCTGGGAAATCATCGGGGTTTCGTTGGAGGTAAGTTTTGTGGCTTAATTACATCATTTTAACATGAAATCCTTGGTTAAATCCCCGTAAATGGAAGATTAAAGGTGGGTTTGAGCCCTAGGCCTAAATTAAAGAAAAACACTGATTTGAGTGGGCAAATGGAGTCCGATTTTTGTAAATTCTATATGCCTAGACTCGTATCGAGATGAGGATTCCGAATATGTAACTTTTGTAATTTTTCGACAAGCGTACCGAAAGTCGGGTTTTAACAACTTTGGGAATTTTGATGTAAATCGAGTTGTATTGATTGGGTGTCGTCCCATTGGCCTAATTTGTTGTATTTCTACTGTATTTGATCAGATTCTACGCGTGCGGAGCTTGATTCTCGTGGCAAGGGCATTGCGGAGTAGTCGTCGCGCCGTATTGAGGTGAGTAATAGATGTGGGTGATGACCGGCGGGTTCGAAACCCCGGTATACCACTTTGTGACGCTGTATAGCGGCGAGACACACACACTCTTGAGAGTGCGGGGTCGATCATGAACTGGAGACTATAGATTAGTCCAACCTGTTGATACTGTATTATTGGCTATTCTCGAGCCGTTGAACCCCCTTCTTGGGCGGTTGAGTATACTTGTGGGCCGTGAGCCGGTTATTGGATCCCGCGAGGATCGTTATAATTGTCTTATCATATAGACATGCTAGTTTACTACTAGTCCGCAGCTATTTCTGTTATTATGCTAATTCCAATCTCTGGAACTTGATATTACTGTTTTCCAACTGAAAAATGATAAAAGAGTTTTCAAAAACTACTTTTGAGCCTGCGAGGTTGTATCTGCATATTAGCTGACTAGTAGTGGATCGGGCTGCGCGCCGCAGCGAGATATATGTTGGATCGGACTGCACGCCGCAGGGATATCTCTATGAGATGTGCTTGGGCTGTAGGAGCCCCTCCGGAGTCTGAACCCCCACAGTGAGCACGGGTAACAAAAATTGGAGTCGGGCTACGCGCCGTAGCGGTCATATCATGCATTGCATTGCATTTAGCTACATCTGCTAGCTATTATGCTATTTATTGGTATTTGTTGGTACAGGTACAGTGAATATTGATTCTATGACGGGGTAGCTGATTATAGTTTTACATAGTGCTTTATTGCGGATTTCTTATCTGCGCTGTCTTACCCTTGTTTATTACCACTGAGTCTGGCAGTACTCATTTTACTCCCTGCACCTTGTGTGCAGATCCAGGTACCTCTCAGCAGTGATCCAGTAGCTGAGCGAGGCGACATCTGTGGGATATACGAGGTAGCTGCAGAGTCCGCAGGACCCGATATTCCTTCCTACTGTCTCTTGATTTTGTATTGACATTTCTTTCCGCACTTGGTATCTTGTAAACCTTTATACACTCATGTTCAGTAGAGGCTCATGACTCTTGACCCTTCGGTCTATGGGAGTTAGTATATTTTGGGACTTGGTCTCCCCGTTGTTGGTATAAGTATTACTATTGTTTCATATTTTGAAATGCTTAAATGGGTTAAAGAGAGCTTCAAGCTCCGTTGTTGATATTGATTGGTCAGGCTGGCTTAGCAATGTGCTGGGCGCCATCACGACCGGATTTGGGGTCGTGACAAGTTGGTATCAGAGCCTAGGTTTACTAGGCCTCGTGAGTCTTGAGCCGGTTAGTAGAGTCTTGTGGATCGGTATGGGGACGCCTGTACTTATCCTCGGGAGGCTGCGAACCTTTAGGAAAACTTCACTTTTCTTGAACTGTGTCGTGCGATCTTGTTGTTCTGAGAACTGAACTTTCATATTCTATTCTCTCGCAGATGGCGAGAACGCGAGCATCGGGACGAGGTGGACGACCTCCGTTGCCACTGTTAGAGTCCGTGGGCGCGGTCGTGCTAGAGGTAGAGGTAGGGCGGCTGAGCCAGTGCGGCTGACCCGCCCGTTGTACCGGTTCGGAGCGGCCCCGGTGGTTGATGCCCCGGCGGCCTCGGTTCGAGGGCCGGACTATATCTATTGCTATCCCCGGTCGTCGGGAGACTCTTGCTCGGATATTATCGGTGTGTTCCGGTTTGGCTCGGGTAGTTTTAGCTACCGCTACGGTAGCGACATCTCAGTCGGGGGTGGTCGGCGGACCCTGCGGTTCGCACACCCGACCCGGTTGTTCGGGGACTTCGGACGCCAGAGCGGTCCCCGCTCGGTGGTTGCACCGGTTATTCATCCAGCTGCACCAGCTCCGGCTCCAGAGCATATGGTTCGGGTTATGCCCGATGACGAGCGGCGTCGTCTTGAGAGATTTGGTAGACTTCGACCACCCCATTTCGGTGGCGTTGAGGGTGAGGATGCCCGGGGTTTCTTGGATAAGTGTCGAAGGATGCTACGTACAGCCGGTATTCTTGAGTCCGGCGGAGTTTCATTTACTACATTTCGGTTCATTGGTCCCGCATTTGATTGGTGGGAGGAGTTTGAGAGGCGTAGGCACGCAAGAGCAGAGCACCTCTCACATGGCGGCGGTTCTCTACTCTCTTTCTAGAGAAATATGTACCTCGGTCTCGTCGCGAGGAGCTACGTCGCCGGTTCGAGTGGTTGATTCAGGGCGACATGTCTGTGACCCAGTATGAGCTTAGATTCACTCGGTTGGCTAGGCATGCCACATGGATGATCCCCACTGATAGGGAGAGGATCAGGAGGTTCATTGATGGCCTCAACTACTCTATCCGTATTCTTATGACCAGCGAGCGAGTACTGTCATCATCGTTTGAGCAGGTTGCTGATATGGCACGCTCCATTGAGGCGGATCGTCACCGAGAGAGAGAGGAGCGGGAGGCCGAGAGGCCTCGTGGTTCCGGCAGTTTCGGTGGTGCTCCGTCCAGAGGGCATTCCCGGCGAGCCGAGGTTGCTCATCTAGACCTTCTCATTCGAGCCGCCCGGAGCGGAGCGGAGGTTCTTGTGGTCGTGGTCGACGGGGGTTTCAGCGGGGTCGGTCATCGCTTGGTGCCCTCCTAGCCCAGAGTGCAGTCCCCTTCTCCGGCACCGGGTGCATGTTATGAGTGTGGTGAGTTTGGCCACGTGAGGAGACAGTGCCCTCGACTACGTAGGGGCGGGACTCAGCGGAGGGATCAGCCCTCCTCTTGAGCACCATCTCGGTCTAGTAGAGGTGGAGGTCGGTCTTCTCGTGGTCGCCCCGAGGGCGAGGAGAGATCCGGTGGAGGCCGAGCACGGTTCTATGCACTTCCTAACGGGCGTGATGCGGTTGCCTCCGATCGCTGTGATTACGGGTATCATTTCTGTCCGTCCGAGAGATGCCTCTGTTCTATTTAATCCGGGGTCCACATATTCTTACGTGTCCTCTTGTTTTGCACATCACTTGGGTGCGACTCGTGGTAGTCTTGATTTACTTGTTCATGTATCCACCCCCGTGGGTGATGCGATTGTTGTGGATCATGTCTATAGATCCTGTGTTATATCTATTGGGGGTTCTGGAGACCCAGGCAGAGTTGTTATTGTTGGGGATGGTGGACTTTGATGTTATATTGGGTATGGACTGGTTGTCTCCGTACCATGCTATATTGGACTGTCATGCTAAGACGGTTACGTTGGCCATTCCTGGTATTTCTCAGATTGAGTGGCGAGGTTCGACCGATTTCGTCCCTAGCCGTGTTATTTTGTTCCTAAAAGCTCAGAAGATGGTTGAAAAAGGGTGTTTATCGTACTTAGCTTTTGTGACAGATGTGGGAGCTGAGTCTCCTAGCATTGATTCTGTACCTGTTGTGAGGGACTTCCTAGATGTATTCCCCTCAGACCTGCCGGGCATGCCGCCAGACAGGGATATTGATTTTGGCATTGACTTGGTGCCGGGCACTCAGCCTATATCCATTCCTCCTTATCGGATGGCACCAGCTGAGTTGAAAGAACTAAAAGAGCAGCTTCAAGAACTTCTGGATAAGGGTTTCATCCGTCCTAGTGTGTCCCCGTGGGGTGCGCGGTATTATTTGTTAAAAAGAAAGATGGTTCCATGCGAATGTGTATTGATTATAGGCAATTGAACAAAGTGACGGTGAAGAACAAGTACCCTCTACCGCGCATAGATGATTTGTTTGATCAGTTACAGGGTGCGAGGGTGTTTTCTAAGATCGATCTTCGTTCGAGCTATCATCAGTTGAAGATCAGAGACTCAGATATTATGAAGACTGCATTCAGGACCCGATATGGTCATTATGAGTTTCTTGTGATGTCCTTTTGGGCTGACCAACGCCCCAGCAGCATTTATGCATCTGATGAACAGTGTGTTCAGGCCTTATTTGGATTCATTTGTGATTGTGTTCATTGATGACATTCTAGTCTACTCCCGTAGTCGGGAGGAGCATGCTCAGCATTTGAGTATTGTGTTGCAGAGATTGAGGGAGGAGAAGCTATATGCTAAATTCTCCAAGTGCGAGTTCTGGCTCGAGTCCGTAGCATTTCTGGGACATGTGGTGTCTCGTGATGGTATTCAGGTTGATCAGAAAAAAGATAGAGGCGGTGCAGAGTTGGCCTAGACCGTCCTCAGCTACAGAGATCGGGAGTTTTCTTGGCTTGGCGGGGTATTATCGCCGGTTTGTTCAGGGATTTTCATCCATTGCTTCTTCATTGACTAAATTGACCCAGAAGGGTGCACCATTCGTGTGGTCGGATGAGTGCGAGGGGAGCTTTCAGAAGCTCAAGACAGCTTTGACCACAGCTCCAGTGTTAGTATTGCCATCAACTTCGGGTTCATATACCGTTTATTGTGATGCCTCGAGAGTGGGGATAGGTTGTGTGTTGATGCAGGAAGGAAAGGTAATTGCTTATGCTTCTCGGCAGTTGAAGCCGCATGAGAAGAACTATCATGTTCATGATTTGGAGCTAGCTGCCATTGTTCATGCCTTGAAGATTTGGAGGCACTATTTGTACGGTGTGTCTTGTGAGGTGTATACCGACCATCGTAGTCTCCAACACTTGTTCAAACAGAAAGACCTTAATTTGAGACGGCGGAGATGGCTGGAGTTGCTGAAGGATTATGACATTACTATATTATATCATCCGGCGAAGGCCAATGTGGTGGCCGATGCTTTGAGCCGGAAGGCGGTCAGTATGGGGAGCTTGGCATATATTCCAGGTGAGGAGAGGCCATTTGCTTATGATGTTCAGGTGCTAGTCAATCGGCTAGTGAGGTTAGATATTTCGGAGCCCAGGCAGGGTATTGGCTTGTGTTGTATCTCGGTCGTCTCTATATGATCGTATTCGTGAGCACCAGTATGATGATCCACATTTGGCTGTCCTTAGGGACAGGGTTCGGCATGATGATGCTAGAGATGTCACCATTGATAGTGACGGCGTATTGAGGATGCAGGGCCGGATATGCGTGCCCAATGTTGATGGCCTTCGTGAGTTGATTCTGGAAGAGGCCCATAGCTCGCGGTATTCTATCCATCCAGGAGCCGCTAAGATGTATCAAGATTTGAAACAACACTATTGGTGGAGAAAGATGAAAATGGACATTGTCAGACATGCAGCACGGTGCCTCAACTGTCAGCAGGTTAAGTACGAGCATCAGAGGCCCGGTGGTGTATTTCAGCGCATTGTTATTCATGAGTGGAAATGGGAGAGGATCACTATGGACTTTGTTATTGGACTCCCTCGGACGGCGAGGAAGTTTGATTCTATATGGGTGATTGTGGATAGACTGACCAAGTCAGCTCACTTCATTCCAGTTAGTACTACCTACTCATCGGAGCGGTTGGCAGCGATCTTTATTCGAGAGATTGTTCGGTTGCATGGAGTCCCAGGTGTCTATCATATCCGACAGGGGTACTCAGTTCACTTCTCAGTTTTGGAGAGCATTTCAGCGAGAGATGGGTACGCGGGTTGAGTTGAGTACGACATTTCACCCCCAGACAGATGGGCAGTCTGAGCGTACTATTCAGATTCTGGAGGATATGTTGCAAGCATGTGTGATTGACTTTGGTGGTTCGTGGGATGAGTTCCTACCACTTGCTGAGTTTGCCTACAACAACAGTTATCAGTCGAGTATTCAGATGGCCCCGTATGAGGCATTGTATGGCAGGCGGTGTAGATCCCCCGTGGGATGGTTTGAGCCTGGTGAAGTTAGATTGATAGGGACTGAGTTAGTCCAGGATGCTCTGGATAGAGCAAAGTTGATCCAGGAGAGGCTTCGTACAGCACAGTCTCGCCAGAAGAGTTATGCGGACCGTAGAGTTCGAGAGTTGTCTTTCATGGTTGGTGACAGAGTATTGTTGAAGGTTTCACCTATGAAGGGTGTCATGAGGTTTGGGAAGAAAGGAAAGTTGAGTCCCAGGTACATTGGTCCTTTTGAGATACTTAGGAGAGTTGGAGAGATGGCATATGAGTTGGCCTTGCCGCCCAGCTTATCCAGCGTTCATCCAGTATTCCATGTGTCTATGCTCGGAAGTACATTGGAGATCCGTCTCATGTATTAGATTTCAGCACCATTCAGCTTGATGGTGATCTATCCTATGATGTGGAGCCTATTGCCATTTTGGGACGGCAGGTGAGAAAATTGAGGTCTAAGGAGATTGCATCAGTTAAGGTTCAGTGGAGAGATCGACCCGTGGAGGAGGCCACTTGGGAGATCGAGCGGGAGATGCGGAGCAGATATCCTCACTTGTTTGAGACTTCAGGTATGTTTCTTGACCCGCTCGAGGACGAGCGTTTGCTTAAGAGGGGGAGAATGTGACGACCCGGCCCGTCGTCACGGGAATTACCACCCCGTTATGTTGAAATTGTATGTTTTATGCTTTTATATCGGTGTTAAAGTCTATCGGGTGAGTTAGGAGTGAATTGGATTGAAAATGAGGCATATAGCCTTTGTAAAGGAAACTTGAATAAGGAAAGTCATCCCGGAGTTGACTATTTGGTTAGAGGGCTCAGAATCGGATTCTGATGATTCGGTTAGTTCCGGGAGGTGATTTGTGACTTAGGGGAGCGATCGGAATTGAATTTGGAGGCCGGTGTAGAAATAGGCTTGAATTGGCTAAGGTTGAATTTTGGCGAAATCCGAACGGTAGGTGAGATTTTGATCCGGGAGTCGGAATGGAGTTCCGACAGTTGCAGTAGCTCTGTTAGGTGATTTTGGATATGCCTGCAAAATTTCAGGTCATTCGGACGTCGTTTGGTCGGGTTTTTGATCGAATGTGTAATTCGGAAAGTTTTAAGAAATTTAGGCTTGAATCTGTGTGTAATTGGTGATTTTGATGTTTAGGATTGTGTTTTTATGATTGGAACAAGTTCGTATCGTGTTTTGGGGTATGTTGGTGGTTTTCATTGGGGTCCCGGGGGCCTCGGGGTGAATCCGAACCATCATCCGGCATTTGGAAGCAAGAAAAGACCTGCTGTAATCTGTAGATCTCTGGGCAGTGATTTGGCCTTCGCGTTCGCGAGGGCACGGCCCGCGTTCGCGTAGTCCAAGTTCAGCAGGCATCGCGTTCGCGAGGGTGGTATCGCGTTCGCGTATTGAAAAGGCTGGGAAGCTTCGCGGACGCATGAGTGAAGGTCGCGTTCGCGTATGAGGGAGTTAGGACGCATCGCGTTCGCATGAGTTTAGGCCGCGATCGCGAAGAAGAAATTGGCGAGGCCACGCGTTCGCGTGGGAGACTACGCATTTGCGTAGAGTAATAATCCGGAGGCTGGGAAGTTGACCTTCGCGAACGCGTGAAGGAGTGACGCGTTCGCGATGAAGAAGAGGAAAAAGGCATCGCGTTCGCGTGAGAGGCGTCGCGAACGCGATGAAGAAAATAGGAATGGCAGTGAGTTTAAGTTCAGAACAGAACCAGTCGGGGGTTTAATACCCAAAACCTCCATTTTTGAGTTCCAAGAGAAGAAATTGACGGGAGATTGTTGGGAAATCATCGGGGTTTCGTTGGAGGTAAGTTTTGTGGCTTAATTACATCATTTTAACATGAAATCATGGGTTAAATTTCTGTAAATGGAAGATTAAAGGTGGGTTTGAGCCCTAGGCCTAAATTAAAGAAAAACACTGATTTGAGTGGGCAACTGGAGTCCGATTTTGGTAAATTTTATATGCCTAGACTCGTATCGAGATGAGGATTCCGAATATGTAACTTTTGTAATTTTTCGACAAGCGTACCGAAAGTCGGGTTTTGACAACTTTGGGAATTTTGATGTAAATCGAGTTGTATTGATTGGGTGTCGTCCCATTGGCCTAATTTGTTGTATTTCTTCTGTATTTGATCAGATTCTACACGTGCGGAGCTTGATTCTCGTGGAAAGGGCATTGCGGAGTAGTCGTCGCGCCGTATTGAGGTGAGTAATAGATGTGGGTGATGACCAGCGGGTTCGAAACCCCAGTATACCACTTTGTGACGCTGTATAATGGCGAGACACGCACACTCTTGAGAGTGCGGGGTCGATCATGAACTGGAGACTATATATTAGTCTGACCTGTTGATACTGTATTATTGGCTATTCTCGAGCCGTTGAACCCCCTTCTTGGGTGGTTGAGTATACTTGTGGGCCGTGAGCCAGTTATTGGATCCCGCGAGGATCGTTATAATTGTCTGATCATATAGACATGCTAGTTTACTACTAGTCCGCAACTATTTTTGTTATTATGTTAATTCCAATCTATGGAACTTGATATTAGTGTTTTCCAACTGAAAAATGATAAAAGAGTTTTCAAAAAAACTACTTTTGAGCCTGCGAGTGTGTATCCGCATATTAGCTGACTAGTAGTGGATCGGGCTGCGCGCCGCAGCGAGATATATGTTGGATCGGACTGCACGCCGCAGGAATATCTCTATGAGATGTGCTTGGGCTGTAGGAGCCCCTCCGGAGTGTGAACCCCCACAGTGAGCACGGGTACCCAAAATTGGAGTCGGGCTACGCGCCGTAGCGGTCATGTCATACATTGCATTGCATTTAGCTACATCTGCTAGCTGTTATGCTATTTATTGGTATTTGTTGGTACAGGTACAGTGAATACTGATTCTATGACAGGGTAGCTGATTATAGTTTTACATAGTGCTTTATTGCGGATTTCTTATCTCCGTTGTCTTACCCTTGTTTATTACCAGTGAGTCTGGCGGTACTCGTTTTACTCCCTGCACCTTGTGTGCGGATCCGGGTACCTCTCAGCAGTGATCCAGTGTGCGAGGAGACATCCGTGGGATATACGAGGTAGCTGCAGAGTCCGCAGGACCCGATATTCCTTCTTACTGTCTTGATTTTGTATTGACTTTTCTTTCCGCACTTGGTATCTTGTAAACCTTTATACACTCATGTTCAGTAGAGGCTCATGACTCTTGACCCTTCGGTCTATGGGAGTTAGTATATTTTGGGACTTGGTCTCCCCGTTGTTGGTATAAGTATTACTATTGTTTCATATTTTGAAATGCTTAAATGGGTTAAAGAGAGCTTCTAGCTCCGTTGTTGATATTGATTGGTCAGGCTGGCTTAATCACGACCGGATTTGGGGTCGTGACATAGGTAGCTGTACCTCAGGGAACAAACACAAGTCCTTGTATGTCACACTAACTTGGCCTCCCAGACCCTGCATATTGCGAAACGACTGCTCAAGGCTCATTATTTTCCTGGCTATCTCCTCTTGTTCAGGGTTTCTAGCAGGTTTCTCCTCCTCTGTCATATCGATAATCGAGGTGTAAGAATCATGTTGTCTGAAGGTGGGTTCTGGAGGGTAGTAATGATTATCCTGGATATAAAATACATGCTTACTAGAGGATTTATGTAAAGTGGCTGGTGGTGGTGCCACATACACGGGAGTGGCCTAGGGTGGTGGTGGTAGAGCTTGCTTAGGTGGTGAGGGTGGTACTTGTGATATAGTAGCGTAATAGTGTAGGTAAGTAGGATATGTAGAAGATGAATTTATGGTGGGTGTATCTTGGTTCGGGTTTGAGGGAGGAATATATGTGGGGTTAGCTGGGTAAGTAGGTAAGGGTTGCCCCCTTGACCAAGCCTGATACATTTCCGACATATGTTGTTTCAACTTATACACTTCTTCCTTCATGTTGTTCACATATATTACTTCCTCCTCCTGCACGGGATCCATGATTGTCGGCTCAATTTCTTGGGTGACTACTTTTGTCATGCTTTTAGAACAAGTGTTGTAGTTGTGATGTACCAAAATGCCAGTTGCTAACTGTTTTATCTGATACTCATCAACGACAAAAACTTGTTAATAGTTAGATAATAAAAGATAAACATTAAAAGTTTTAAAAACACAACTTTTGCCTGGCAATTATGTGTCATCCCTGCATTATTGTTTTCCTTTTGACCCATCAATTCTCTTTTGTCTGCTTTTCTTTTTCTTTTGTTTCCACCCACCTTTTTCATCGCTTTCATTGTTTTCTTTCTCTCTTTTTTTTCTTTTTCTTTTTCTTTTTTTTCTTTCATTTTTTATCCTATATGTTTGCCTATCGCACAAGCAATTGCATGTAAGGAAAAATAATGACAACTTTTTGGATTTTCAAATTCATTGATATTCAAACATTGATTACAAAAGATAATGTTGTACTACAACCTTCTAGATGCAGAAAAACAAAAATACAAAAAATGCATGCCCTATGAATACATTAAAACCCCTAGTGCCGCGAGACATCGTTAGGTCTTACCGTGGGCCTATATGCTAATCTCTTTTGGAGTTTGTCCAGGTTGGTCATCACTTGTTTCATAAAGATCATTGCTGCTACGGTAAACGTAGACTGGGTCATATCCTCGCATAGTTGGAATTTTCGTGTAATGTAGTGAGCAATGTTGACAATTCTTTCCCCGATGACCCCTTTCTCTTGAAGCAACCTCCCAATCTGTTCGGCATGAGCATCCAAGTTTTGCTGGCTCTTCTTTTGAAGTTGTTGCAGCTCCAATTCTAACCGGGTCATGGCCATGTAGCAATGCTCTCTCTTTATATCCAATTCTTTGGTTTGTTTGCTACTTTTGACCTCGACCATAATAATCTTCTTCCTTAATCAGGCTACTTCAGCATCCTTTAACTATCGAATCATCCGAGCCCTTTCTTCGGCATTCTCGGTCAATTGTTTTCGAACCTCAACTAATTCCTTCTCAGCTTTATCTAGATCAAAGCTATAATCGTTCACCTTGTACCATAGATTTTCAATTAGTTTTTCATCCCGGGCAAGTTGAACTGGGGTTTCGGTTGTTGTTCTCATTTTCGCAATCTGAGCCTTCAATGTTTCATTTTCTTTCCTCAGCTATTTCTTTTCACCCTCATCGGTTGTTGCTTGTAAGCTGCTTTCGAATTTGAGGTGCTGAAATTGTTTTTCCAACATGCTGATTCTGGCTCGATATTCATTTTCCTTGGCTAGCCAATCGCTTTGTTCCCTCGATTGCTCGGCAAATTCTTGAATATAAGGCCTCTTCGTCGGTCTCTCATGCTCAACAAATCTATGGTACCATACGGGATATCTCGGCGATACTTCACCTCTAGCCTGATCTCTGACACAGGTGTCCATTCTCAGACATTGGTACTTATTCCATATTTGCCATATTTTTGCTTCCGGGAATCGCCCATCGGGACTGATCTCTATTGCTTAAAGGCTGAGGTCCCCATCTTTCAGCACAATCTGATATCTTCCGAGTTTCCTTAATACTCGGTATGGCGCATAAGGTTGGATACTCTTGAGACCCATTAAAAGGAAATATGACCCTTCTGCTGGCATATATATGACTTCATTGAGGGGCAACCATCCATACGCCCATTCTATCTGGCTAGCAGTCATTTATCGGAAATATGTGATCCAACCCTTCAACACTTCTAGCAACATGGCCTCTTTTGTCCTCACGAAGAATTCTTCGGTACATGTCTTTTCATATGATCCATAGCTTGAAAATAGAGGGTGGCAGCATAAACGCTCATCCACATCTGATGTATTATATTACATCCCTCGAAGAAATCTTCTCCTGCTTTGCACGCCGTGAGAGCACAGAAGATATCGGCCACTATCATTGGTGCCAACGTACTATTGTCTTATGTAAAGAGAGTACTGGCAATTCCGGCAACTCTAATGTCGATGTTCCCATCTTTCCTTGGAAATATAATTAACCCCAGAAAGGCTACCATAAAAGCAAAACGCCTGTGTTCCTCCCACTTAGCCCGGTTCGCTTTGCTACAGAGTTTGTTTGTTAGAACATTGAATCCTCCAACGTGTCCATATCTGCGGTATATAAAGTTCATGGTGGAGAACCCATGGACCAATTCATTGTGAACATTTCTGGCGATCTTTAAGGAGTCGAGGAATCTATGCACAGTGATAGCCCATTGGAGCAACCGGATACTTGTCTTTTAAGGGAACCTCACCCTTTCTGATGTAGTTATCAATATCCTCCAATGTCGGAGTAAGCTCAAAGTCCGAGAAGTGGAGCACGTTGTGTGCAGGATCCCAGTAGGCAACTAAAGCTCGGATAATATCACCTCGAGGTACTATGTCAAGCAGCCCAGTACGATCTTTCAAATATTTGTTGACCCAATCATGTCCATCTTGGCCTAAATCATTCCACCACAATCGTAACTTCAAAGGGATCTTGTTCATTAGTGCAAAGGGTTTATTTTGTATTGTGCTCATCCTGCACATTTATTAAAGGCGATTTATTTAACTCAAAAAGAAAACAAAAATCTTTTCAAGGAAAATTTTCATTATTTCAAATGAATCAACCTTTCCATATTTCATTCGAAAATTTCAAGGCTATTATTATTTAAAGAAAAAATGACTTCAAAAGCGGCCATTTTTGCATAAACAGCCTTCTGGCGTCCTTTCGGAACATTCGGCTATTTTCAAAAATGGCAACACTTTGATTTTATTGATAAAACTAAAAATTCGACATTTTTTTGTTATCTTTGAAAAGGGGTGGTTGGACCCATCACGGGTTGCCCGCGTATCTCGCCTAGTGGTGAGAATCAAACTAGCATAGTTCGGTCAAATTATTTCAAGACCAACAATTTGGACAAAAGTTATTCCGACTTTTTCGCATTTTCTTTTCCTCAAAATTTCAAAAGCGTTTTGTCAGTATTTAATTATTTCTATTCTAAAAATCATTATTTTTCTCTCTTTTTGTTTTCAGGTATTTTGCTGGTCAGCATAATACTCCAGGACAAATAAATGCAACATATAATCATGCTCGGTCTTTGATATCCAGGTCACCTGTCCTAAACGGACCCAACCCCTGTGTTGAGTCCCCTAAGTTAGATATGATGCAAATAATCGTCCTAATTCTAGGCTCAATATCCAGATTTTCAATGGTACTAGACTGTGTACCTGAGCGAAAAACTTAATCGAGGAGGGGGCTACGTACCGAGGACCCGCGGGATCGTCCAGCTTTGTAATTTATCCGGACTCTATTTCTTATTAGGTATGACTTAACAGAAAGGGGAGTCTCAACCAGTAACCACATACCCGGTGGTAAGAAGAGAAGGGTTTTCGACACAATTTTATATATACAGTTCATGTAATATCAAAGCGGTAAACATATAACATGTTGATCAAACCATATAATGAAATCAGATAATATCAAAAATAATAATTTAACTGAGCTCAAGGTTTAAGATGTGGTACTATGGGGTCGTTAGGGGTAAGAATGGAGTGGGTGTCACACCTCCTTTTCTTTTACATCCCAACTATTTACTACTACATCCCGGGAAAGGATATAATAATAATAGGGAAGGAGTTTTTCCAATTAAAGGACATTCAGAACAGAATTTTTTATTAATTTTCAGAGTCGCCACTTGGGAAAATAATGGTGACCCAAGTTACCGGTTTAATCCCGTACCGAGGAAATTATGACTCTATTTTACAGTCCGCAAAACTAGCAATCTGGATAAGAAATTCTGTTAACCCAGGAGAAGGTGTTAGGCACTCACGGATTCCATGGTTCTACCACGGTCGCTCAATTGCCATATTTGTTTTTATTTGATTTCCCTATATGCTTCAATTTTCAAATGCTATTAATGTCCCGCTTTGTTATTTTTTTAAGACATACGACGTCACGAAAATGCATTTCGAGTCACACCGCAACAAGTACGCCTGTGACTTTAGTGCATTTTAGCTTCGCCGGGATTAAATATTTGGGTCACATAAAATGTACACTCGTATTAGGAATGTAATATTTATTTCTCGTGCCTATAATGTCTACCTCTTTATTATATTTGAGAAGGACCGTGAAATTCTCTAAACGGTCCTTTCAAGTCTAGCACTTTTTCATTTGAAATCCGTTTGGGGGTCCCGTGTATTTTTATCTTCGGAACGAGGCACATCCCTTGTTTTAAGGTCCAATCCTATTCATATACTATGTTTTTTATTTTTTTTTCTTCCTAATTCACATCTGTTTTTGTGTTTTTTTTAAAAAAATATAATATTAGAGTCCAGACCATTATTCATATTTGGGCATGGACTTCAAACTGATCAACAGTCCAATATTGAACACGATTGGGCCTCTGAAGCACAATGTACGCCACTGCTTCTATTCGAGGGTACATGCATTGCGTTAATCAGACATGGGCCTATATTCATTACTAGGCCCAGACTATATTAACAAAATTAAGGGTAAGCTAACAGTATGCAAACAAGTATTATTCAAATGATAAAGGAATCAAATAAACATATTATTTCAAAGGCATCAGGTTACATTGTCGACCACTACTGATTTCAAATTCTAATAACTAATTGAATGTTCTAAGATAGAAATTTGTATTAGTATTATTATTCTATATGTCAAGTTTGAATACTCAAGCAATTATCACGATTCTAGTTGCAGAATTTATTTTTATCACTTATTTTAACTAAAGGAAAACGGTGTTCTGAATTTAACTAATCATGCTTGATCTACTGAAAATCACCAAGTTTAAAAACGGATCTGTAGTTAATTCTTATTCAGTAGACATAAACAATACTACAAACTGATTTATTTATACTCTTTAGATTAACGATCCTAATTCAGAATTTAACTAACAAAATAGATAAGTGCAGTTTATAAATCGAGTTTCAGAATCATGCCTATTCATTTAAATGTATTAGATTTATATTAACTTGTTTTAGTTTTGGAATTAGGTGGTAGCTATATCTAATTGGTGGATTACGATTAACTACGATATTAACTACTTCTACTCTAATCTAGATCGAATTTATGTAGTTGTTAATTATTACAACCATTCCTAATGAATTACAATAGATCTAAGAATTACAAATATAACTATGAAAGAAGAAACACAAACAATCATAGATCAACTTTATAACTTCATTCCTTCATCATGATTTCAATTACATCTTCAGGAAGTAGTGTGTACCTGATCAAACGAAAACAAACTGATGAGTTCTAAGGAGATGAAGGGCAAGAGAAGTCAGCAATGGTAGCAACAACAAACAGGAGCAGGAAATAACACATCAACTCCCAAACTCAATAGATAACCAGTAATCAAGTCGAGAAATAGAAGAAATCCAAGCTAGTTGAGATGAACACAACAGAAAAATCACCATCAAGGATCTTAGGAACAATACTCGACTTGAAGTAGAAGAACAGTATAGCTTTTAAAAATTGTGAACCTTCCAGCTAGTCGTGAACCCTTAGAATTATAAAATTCAGAACCCTTTAATTCAAAGATGTCCAACCCCTTTTTTAGGCTTAGAGAATCCTATTTATAGAGGCATTTTGGGGGGAATTTCAAATAATTTAATTCTATTTCTCTCCCCTTATTCTTTTCAATTAATTACATGATAGTCCATTAAAATTGTATCGAAATGCTTTAGAACCTTTGCTAGAAGGTTCTGAGCAGTTCTATTGGGTTCTGATAGGCAGGTTTTACCCAATTACCCTCACTTGCTAAGGTTTATTACACAAATTTCTTTTAAAATCTTCCTAGTGTACCCTTTATTATCTAAGTAATTTCAGAAATACCAAGCATTAAAGTCACTTTTATCCCTATATGCTCTATTTAATCCACAAGAATGCCATTTACCCTTCCCCTTTTACCCCTTGTATTTAATTATTATTACCCGACCTGACTTATGTCTGGCAGGACTAGAATAGCGCTTATTTAACAAATAACCACTAAGACTTGCCTTTATGACTTAATCAATTTTAGACTACAACCTTTTCATTATTAGCCACTTTTACAAATAGCCACTAATCAGAACATAGCCATTAATCAAAACCCATACTTAATTCACAAACATAGCCACAAACATTTATAAATATGACCTAAGGATACATAAGCATTCAAAGATTCAGAATGAACTAACATACAAATCAAGTTACAAATATAGCCAAATTCATGTTGTTTTGCACATATAACCCTAAAACACGAATTAACTTTCAATTAATCAGAACTTAGAGGAAAAGTTTGATAATGGTTGAATTCAAATTAACTAAAACCCAATCGAGACAGAATATAATGAACAATCACATAAAACTGGCTAATTAGCATATAATTCATGAGTAGTTAATATCAGAACCCTAAGAACACTTAGATAATTTCAGGCATGTATGAGATTCAGGGCTCGCATGAACAAGTATGAATTAAAAGCAGAGATAGATTCATATTTTAGATATGCATAGAAACAAGTTCAGACAAGCATTATAGGCATGTAAAGAAGCAAGTTCAGAACGAAAACAAGGGTGGAAGGGGGTACTTGGCCTTTTCAGACCATTCTCCTTTTCTTTTCCTCTTCTTTCTTTCTTTACTTCTTTCTTTCTTCTTTGTTCTTTTCATTTTTCTTAATTTCTCAAAGTTTCAAAGATTGTCAGTCTTTTAAATACTAGATCTTCTGAACGGGGCTTTGGGGTTTGATTTGAGTGTATAAGAGATCTGGGGTAAGGTTTTTGGGAATGTGATGGTTTTTGGTACTCGCCGAAGTAGGGTTCCGGCGAATATTTTTCAAATATTCGACGGGTTTGGGGCTTATTAAAGGGAAACCACCTAGATAGGGTGGTAGATCGCCTCAAGGTGGTCAAGGAGTGTTATTTTGGGACCTTGGTTCATACTTGGGTGGTCGACGATTAGGGTTCCGGTGACCGGATTTTCAAGACTGGGGGAGTGTTGGTTTTTGGTCGGGGTTAATGGTGTTTTATGGTTGTTAGGAGGTGAGGAGGGGTATTTGGGGTTTGGCTTAGTTCGGAAACGGACGTCTGGGGTGACCTCCGATGGTCTCCATGGGAGACGGTGGGAGAGGAAGATGGATGCTGAGGTGGCTAGGGTTTGACAATGAAGAAGGGGTGTGTATGTAATGAAGGGGTTGAACGGGGAGGGTAGATATATATTAATTGTATATTATTAATCCACAGTCGTTGGATTAATTAAGATGAACGGCTGGGATCCTTTGGGTCTCAAAACGATGTCGTCTCTTTTAATGAAGGGTCTCATTTGGTCCGTTAGATCAAGATGTTGAACGGTTGAGATCAGTTACTCAAGACTACGTCGTTTCATTAAATGGCACCCTGGCCTCATCCGTCTGATTAATTGTATTGGACAGTTGAGATTGATTCTACATTCGACGTCGTTTCATTCATGTGGGCACCGCCTTACCTGGTCTGTTGATTAGTTATATCAGCGGCTCAGATTTATCGATTAATATGGTGTCGATTGGTTCAGAGACTAGGCAGGCCAGTCAAAATGACTGGGCCTGGTCTGTATTTTGTTTTGGGCTTAAGTATTTATGTGTATTTCTTGTATACTTGGCCCAAATTAATTATACATTGTATTTTGTATTATTTTGTGACTTGTATTTTATGTAATTTTCTATATTTTCTTTTTGTATTTTGTATTTTACAACTAATATATTTTATTTATTTTTCCATTTTTGTATTTTTTTCTTGATTTTCCGATATTTTTGTATTTTTTTATTAATTTTCTAATTTCCTAGCATTTATTCTACAATTTTTGTGATATTTTCTAATTAATTCCTTTTTTGTATTTTCATTTCAATTTTATTTCAAACAAACTCTGGTATTTCACACAAATCAGACAGTTGCAAACAAAAATCAATTTTGTATTATTTTTTTGTATATTTTGGAATTTAACTGCTTGGGGCAAAAATCACGTGCTCACAATATAGAATTAAGATTAACAATTATCAACTAAATTTGCAAACATTAAACCAGCAATTAGGTGATGAACAAATTATTAAACTAAATAGAAATTAAACTAAAATAGGAAATTTTGATTTTAATAGTGATCCAATAACAAAATGGAATCAAACAAACTCAAACCCTAAAACTAAATCTTGAATAGAAAACAAAATCATAATATTAAAGAGAAAATTTACAAATAAAAGAAAAAAGAAAGGAAAATCGAGAAAACTCGCTATTTTTGACTTTTATTTGATTCATCTTGAATTTTGATTCCCAATCAGTGTTATACATCTATTTTATCAAAATATATGTATAACAATAATTGGAAATCAAAATGATCCTTGAACCCCATAAATAGGCTGACCTTCAAAACCCTAGGTCTGCGATTCAGGCCCTTTCACTGGGATTCGAGGGATTCTGAGCATGAAATAGTAATGAGGGAGGAATGATGGTTGCCTAGTATGATTTTGAACTTGTTTAGCTGATTTTTGGTTTTGACCGGAATTTTCAATCAAAGATTTGAACATTAGGGTGAGGATTTGAAAGAAACGAAGGTTGAATTCGTAATGGGGGGTTGAGATGAGGTAGTGGTGTTAACTTGGAGTTGATTGGAGTTAGTTGAAGTGTAGCCGAAATTTTGATCTAAAATTCGGCAAAATCGGAAAGGATTTGGGAGAAATGGATTTGGGGGTTGGAAAGAGGAGGAAGAGAAGAGTAAGGGTAAAATTTTGGTCTTGTTTGGAGCATCGGCACCGGCGGTGGCGATTTCCGGCCGGCGGCACTGGGCGAAGGGACGGTGGAGGCGTGGTGGAGATGGGGCAGAACCCTGGTGTTTGGATTTTCAGGCGAGGGGGAGAAGAAGGTACGAGGAAGGAGGCGTCTGTGCGTTTTAGGTTTTTTGATAATTTTGGACAGTTATATGTGTTGTAGAGATTAATCACGTACCGTTGGATTGATCATGATTAACGGCCCAGATTTGATCATCGATGAACAACGTCGTTTAGACGTCTTGGACCGGACCTGGGTCGGGAACCTTTTGGGCCTGGATTTGGTCTTGGGTTTGGGTAGAATTAAAGGGGGTTTGGGCCGGATTTATGTATGGAAATAGCCCAAACATGGCCAGCCTTTGTATATTTCTTATGTATATATAGTTTTAGATTTTTCAGAATTCATTATATACATTGAAAACAAAAAATCAGAAATATATAAAAAGAATTATGCTAGTTAATTCCTAGAAATTACAAATTCCTAATTTTAAAAGAGAAACTAAACTAACTAAAAAATGTAAAAAGATGTAGAATTAAAATGGTAAAAGGACTATTATTTTTTGTTATTTTTCTTATTAAATTCTAAATGCAAACACACTATTTTTGTACTTTTAAAAACTAAAAATGCACGCAAAGATGTAAACAAGCCACAAAATCATGCAAATAATTCCAAAAAATTCAAATAATAAAAGAAAAAATTATAATTCTAATGAATTTGTAGGAGTAAATTAAGCGTGGCAAAAATAACGTGCTCACAGCTGCTCCTCTTTGCTCGAAGACACGATGGGTTTTCGGGCAAACATAAATGAGCACCATGAAGGATTTTTGCGTGCTCAGCACTCCATGAGAAGCATTTTTAAAACCATTTGACCGGACCCTGCTTCAAAGGTTGCCTACATATCCTTAGATATAAAGGAATCGGGTCAGTGTAGTTCTGGAAAGTTTGGTAGCTGGGACCACCGGGAGCTGTGATTACCATTGTTGTTGCTGCTGCTACCGCTTGCTGACCTCCTTATTATACCAAAAAGGAAAATCAAAGCGAAGCTAGCTATGCCTAACAACTATGAGTTACAAGATTCCTAGCTACAATTCTCTTGAAACTTGATCTTGAGTCTTAGCTATTTTTGGTGCGGACTTCGATCTGAATCTTGAAGCTCACAAGTTGTAGGCATCTACTTCTTCATGTAGCATTGGGTTAAAGCGGGATCAACGGACCTTGTGACTTTGATCAGATTTTGAACAGTCCGCCACCTTGCTTGCTTCACATTTGAGTTCATTTCTTGTTGTTCTTTTCTTCATTCTGGAGTGAGACTCATTCTTTTGGTTATCTCGAACCCTGTGTCTTGAGGTAAGACCTGCTTAAAACATCAAAACAAACAAACGAATGAATTTTTTTGTGTCACGACCCCAAATCCGATCGTGATGGCGCCCAGCACACTGCTAGGCCAGCCCGACCAATCAACAACAATTACAGAGCTATGAGCTCGCCTTATCTCGTTTAAGCATAACAAGTAATAAGACAACAAAGATAAATATATTAAAACAGGGAACCAAGTCCCAACACATACCAACTCCCATAGACCGAAGGGTCAAGAGTCAATAGCCTCTAAAGAACATAAGTGTAATAAGATTTACAACCAAAACTCAGTACGGAAAGGAATGACAATAAGAAATGAAAAAGACAGTCAGAAGGGGAGTCAGGTCCTGCGGACGCTGCAGCTACCTCGACTATCCCGCACAATGCCTCCGAGCGGCTACCAGATCAGGTCTGCTGGGAGGTACCTGGATCTACACACAAGGTGCAGGGAGTAAAATGAGTACTTCTAGACTCAATGGTAATAAACATGGGTAAGACATCGTAGATAAGAAATCCACAATAAACACTATATAAAGCTGTAACCAATACCCTGTAACAGTTCAATATCCACAGTAGAGAACCAATATAATATCAACAACATAGTATAACAGCTAGCAGATGTAGCTAAATGCAATGCAATGCAGGAAATGACCGCTACGGCGCGTAGCCCGATCCAATTTGGGTACCCGTGCTCACTGTGGGAGTTCAGACTCCGGAGGGGCTCCTACAGCCCAAGCATAATAATACTGCGGCGTGCAGTCCGATCCAACATATATACCGCTGCGGCGCGTAGCCCGATCCACTACCAGTCAGCTAATATGCAAATGCAGCCTCGCAGGCTCAAAAGTGATTTTGAAAACTCTTTTATCATTTTTCAGTTGAAAACAGTAATATCAAAGTTCCGGAGATTGAAAATAACATGATAACAATAATAGCTACGGACTGGTAGTAAACTAGCATGTCAATATCACAAGACAATGATAACGATCCTTGCGAGATCCAATAACTGGCTCACAGCCCACAAGTATACTCAACCATCCAAGAAGGAGGTTTGACGGCTCAAGAGTAGCCAATATCACAATATAATATGCAACCATCCGAGAAGGAGGTCCGACGGCTCAAGGATAGCCAATATCATAACTCAGTATCAACAGGTCGGACTAAGCCATAGTCCCCAATCACAATCGACCCCGCACTCACAAGAGAGTACGTGTCTCGCCATTGTACAGTGTTACAAAGTGGAATATCGGGTTTTCGAACCCGCTGGTCATTACCCACATCTATTGCTCACCTCAATACGGTGCGACGACTAGTCCGTGATGCCCTTGCCACGAGAATCAAGCTCTGCACGTGTATAATCCGATCAAATATAGTAGAAACACAACAAATTAGGCCAATGGGATGGCACCCAATCAAAACAACTCAATTTACATCAAAATTCCCAAAGTTGCCAAAACCCGACTTTCGGTACGCTTCTCGAAAAATTACAAAAGTCACATATTCGGAACCCTCATCTCAATACGAGTCTAGGCATATAAAATTTACCATAATCGGACTCCATTTGCCCACTCAAATCAGTGCTTTTCTTCAATTTAACGCCTAGGGCTCAAACCCACATTTAATCTTCCATTTACAGAGAATTAACCAAGGATTTCACGATAAAATGATGTAATTAAGCTACAAAACTTACCTCCGATGAACACCCAATGATTTCCCAGCAATCTCCCGTGAGTCTCTCTCTCTAGAACTCAGAAATTGTGTTTTCGGTGTGAAACCCGCGACTTGTTCTGGTCTGGTTTTTAATTCACTGCCTGGGAAATTAACTCTACGCGTTTGCGATGTCCCTCACGCGAACGCGATGAATTGATCCTTTCCTTCATCGCGAATGCGGTATAAAGTCACGCATCCACTAAGGCTATTCTCCCCAGCACCGGATTTTTCCTCTACGCGAATGTGTCCCAGTCCACGCGAACGCGTGGGTTCTCTTTTTCTTCTTACGCGAACGCGAGCTTACCTACGCAAATGTGATGCTCACAGCCTTCCTCTTACGCGAACGCGTCTCCCAGCAACGCGAATGCGATGCTCATTTTTCCTCAGCCAACGCAAACGCGGGCCTTGCCCTCGCGAACGCGAAGGCTAAATTTTCTGCAATGTTTCTGCAACTTTCCAGCACACTTTCATTGTTTCAAAATGCCGGATGATGGTCCGGATTCACCCCGAGGCTCCCGGGACCCCAACGAAAACCACCAACATACTCCAAAACACGATACGGACATTTTCCAATCATAAAAACACCATCCTAAACATCAAAATCACCAATTACACACGGATTCAAGCCTAAGTTTCTTCAAAACTTTCGAAACTAACATTCAATCAAAAACCCGACCAAACGACGTCCGAATGACCTAAATATTTGCGGACATATCCAAAATCACATGACGAAGCTACACGAATTGTCGGAACTCCATTATGACCCCAGGATCAGAATCTCACCTACCGTTCGGATTTCGCCAAAATTCAACCTTAGCCATTCAAGCCTATTTCTACACCGGACCTCCAAATTCAATTCTGATCGCTCCCCTAAGTCACAAATCACCTCCCGAAACTAACCAAATCATCAGAATCCGATTCCGAGCCTTCTAACCAAATAGTCAACTCCATGTTGACTTTCCATATTCAAGTTTCCTTCAAAAAGGCTATATGCCTCATTTTCAAAACAATTCACTCCTAACTCACCCGATAGAATCTAACACTGATATAAAAGCATAAAACATATAATTACAACATAACGGGGTGGAAATTCCCGTGACGACAGGTCGGGTCGTCACATTCTCCCCAACTTAAGCAAACGCTCGTCCTCGAGCGGACCCAGAGTTGTACTAGAAGCAACTTAATAGTTGAATGACCTTACCAAGCATATATTCGGGCGATCACACGTCACCCTATCTCTCATAAGTCCGAAAACACCATATAGATGAAACCTCACGGACCATCTGAACTATAAACCACATTGCACTCTCCGAAATCATATACCAATTGCTAATCCCATGCCTATACTCAGGATACACTAGAATCCACTGCAATAACCCACACTCACTACTCCGGGTGAGATCATATGATGTATTAACAACCCAATCACTCGAGAAGATAGTTTGTAATCACAACAACTGGCCATAATAACCAAATACTAGCAGAAAGAACCTTTCTCATTAGCTAAAGTCTTAGTCCAACACCTTCATATACTGCCCACGGCAACCAAACACGCGATATATCGAATCCATCTCTCGGGTCACCTATTCATGAATCCATTTCCCTTTTAAACTGATACCACAATAGATTTCGGAGCCGAACCTCGATATTACCTTTCCAACCAGCTGAAATCACATATACTCACACACATTTTTGGCTCCAACGATCATTTCCGATTATAACACACCGCACTGGTGATATGACACCTCAACACCGGCCTAAGCCACGACGAGCACAACACAGGCTCCAATAAGAAACGTCTGAACATACCCAAATCATGACAACTGACTCAAACAAAAAAACTATGATTCAATTCCTCTGTACCATCATAACATAGAACTGAGATCGCATCTCGCATTATAGAAATATAGTACATGACTCCTTCTCGAAAGGTCATAACATCACGTGGCCTTGCCAAGACTCATGATTCTATCCAACACTATTACTCACAAAGCACCTCAAGTCACCATGCTCGGAACGGTCAGCCACGCACAGATCTAGGTCTGAACCCAAGCAATCAACCTCACCCACGGTGAAACAATTAATGTATGTTATCAAATCCTGAAAGGGACACAACCGATGTGCCATTCGCCAAGCGATACTCAATACGGACATTTCCTCCGAAGCCAGGTAGTATTGTATACCAGGTAACATATAACTAACTCTATTTTCACATTACACTGTTGCGGCGTGCAACCCACTCCAATGACATACCCGTGGCGGCGTGCCACCCGATCCAGATACCATACCCGTGGCGGCGTGCCACCCGATCCAAATAACCGTACCTATGGCGGCGCGCCACCCGATCCATATAGAACCCTCGCCAAAGAAATGTGCGTCGAGTCAAGTTGCTCATTATAGTAAACATATATAGCCTCAAGTTCGGCCACAAGAAACGCATCCGACAAAGTTCCTCAATACCATAACTAAATCAATGGTAGAAACCCATGCACTGACATCTGCCACGAAGGCCCAACTGACAAAGCAATACTTACCAGCCGCCCGCTAGTCTTGAGGTACAACTACCCCGCTGGAGCATACTCTGATGCACTCTGCCACGCAATTTGTGCCATTCCATCATATTCCATATCATATTAGTCTAGACAACCTGACCCATGACTGCAAGTCAGCAATCAAGTATCATAATCCAAGTTCGTCATATCAAGTAACGAGATAGCCACTAGGGCTTCCAATTTCCAATAACCGCGAAACGGTGTCAATACACACGACATACCACCGCTGCGTAGGCGAGTTACGAGAACCTCTAGTCTCCAACACATATATAACACATGAATCACCATGCCTGATTCCGTACTCCACCGTACATATACATAACGCACATCATGCATCCATTCATACCACAAAAGCCATTCAGAAATTTCGTTATGCCATTTACAACTCAATCATCACTATCAATCTAACAAGAGGATACCACCACACCACTAAATATTATCAGTTTATATTACCTGGCCCTTTTTGGACCATATTCCTTGCCAATTCACTAGAATAGCTATACAATTTTCCTTAATCACCAGAAAGATTGATTCTTAAATCACCTGCAGCTGCCCGCGCTGCTCAATAATTTTAATGACTTCCCATATATTATGAACTGATCTCAAAACCTTGAATATGCCATTATCAACTTTCCATATCACATCGCATCTACCATATCACACCAGGATAACATGGAAATTGATATCCCTTTCCTACGCCGCAAACATCGGCGCACTCAACTAGTCAAGGCCTTTCATGATCCCATATAGAGAAAACTCATTACACATTCCAAGCTTTACATACCAACAGGAAATACACTCATTTTCAAACCACGGTAAAACACATCATAAACTCTTTCTCCCAATTACATTGCATAAATTAAACTGCCAGGACCGAGTCCTTATTCCCATATCGAGTTACACAACTGCCAGCACTCAAAAGCTTTATTGCACAATATCTGCGAGACTCATTACTTCAAACATATACCAGGAATTAATCGTATTCCTTCTCATACCGTTTCGGTTTCTTAACAAGTTGATCCATTTACCCAGTTTCCTTTCTGCTTAATCCTTAATTTAATATTAGCCATTACTGTAGCACCATAATACATCAACTCATGTTACCACACAAGAATCGTAAATAAGACCGCACGGTCTAAGACATAGGCCACTGAATACTCTCTCAATGTTTCCCAGAAGTACCACATTCTACAATACATTATTTTGGAGAACTTCCTGCGATTTAAATTCGTTATCATTACCTTCCAATATGGTTACATAGAATCCCATCATTCATATAATATAACTCAAATCTTGATCTCTTCTAACGAAACATCTGTCTTTAACCACATGCACAATCTTAAGACACCTGACTGTTACAAGCAAAATCTTGGGCACCATAACACAAATTCACGAGTGTCATTCACCCTTATTCAGATGTTATTCAACTGTCTTATTAAACAGAACAACTCGTGCTTTGCTATATCTCTGACACCGCAGAACATGATTACATACAGATACAATTAGCCATCTTTCTTTTCCATACACCGAACATTCTTTACCAACATCAGTTCATAACATCCTAGTATTTCTTCACATCTACGAAGCACCATAACCTTAAATCAAAATTTTTCCAACATACCTCGAGACAGAGCCAACACAGCACACAACAGTGCAATCAGTTAATCAATAACAACCTCACCAACTTAGCTCGGGGCCATACATCAAAGCACTTTTAGCCACTTATAGCATTATTACTCAAATGATACCATAAAGTTCTAGTTAGATTAAACTCAAGTCATTTACAAGCTTCGACGAAGATTCGAATCATCAGAAATATTAACTCTTTTGCAATTCTTGCATTCATTCTCACACAATAGTTAAGCCCACTCTTTAGGTGACAAAAATGTTTTCTAAGTCCCAAGTTTTCCAAATATTTCGGCAGAGTTTCCTTTGTAAATTGGCCTATCCACCTGCCAGAGAATCACCAAAGCCATCCTAGCAATACATTCACAGCTCAACAAGACATCACAATGTATTTCAACAATATTAGTCTCAATACTACACAAATCATATTATCAAAATTGTTACATGAACATGCTCTGTACCTGCTCGAATCATAACACATATCAAATACCTTTCAATTACACATGAGAATCAACCCACCTACTTTTTCTCAATTTAGCATTTCAGCACAATACCTTCCACCAGGATACACATAGCATAATCACTTTAGTCTCCCTGAGTTTGAACTCGTTCCACTACACATAAGGCACTTTACCTTCCAATTAAGAGATATGGTAAATATTCACCACGTCCATAGCACGGGGCTACACAACAGATTAGATATGAGTCAAACAAGTAACAGCTCATCCATTAGTAAGCCTCCCTAATACTCTACAGATTGGCACAAGGCCCCAAACATGGCTACTAGCCCAAATACATATGTATAAGCCCAGTCTCAGTCATTATACACAGTAATCTATCAATCGGGAAGGACCAAGTCCAAATCCCCGATCATAATACCACCACGCTCGTCATATGACGCGTGTCCCATCTCAGCATAGCACTGAATAGTGCAATTACGGGGTTGCAAACCCTCAGTACATTATCTATTGCCACCACTCAAAAAATCAGCACCTCGATGCTCAAGTCATAGACAAGGTCCAGCCTCAAGTCTTTCCGACTAGCCCAACATGAACTCATAGAGATTATGTCTCGCCCCTCGATCGGGGAAAATCACAAGCCATAAGGCAATTACATTACTGAGCGCTCGATGCGTCCACAGACATGCGGAAAGAATTTCAAAAGTATATCTCAAGCTGAATCAAGTACGCACGATAAGAATTCCAAGAAGTGTGAAGTGTTTCCTAAAGGTTCGCAACCTCCCGAGGATAAGTACAGGCGTCCCCGTACCGATCCACAAGACTCTACCAACCGGCTCAAGACTCATGAGGCCTAGTAAACCTAGGCTTTGATACCAACTTGTCACGACCCCAAATTCGGTCGTGATGGCGCCCAGCACACTGCTAGGCCAGCCTGACCAATCAACAACAATTACGGAGCTATGAGCTCGCCTTATCTCATTTAAGCATAATAAGTCATAAGACAACAGTGATAAATATATTAAAACAGGGAACCAAGTCCCAACACATACCAACTCCCATAGACTGAACGGTCAAGAGTCAAGAGCCTCTAAAGAACATAAGTGTAATAAGATTTACAACCAAAACTCAGTGCGGAAAGGAATGACAACAAGAAATGAAAAAGACAGTCAGAAGGGGAGTGAGGTCCTGCGGACGCTGCAGCTACCTCGACTATCCCGCACAATGCCTCTCAGCAGCTATCGGATTAGGTATGCTGGGAGGTACCTGGATCTGCATACAAGGTGCAGGGAGTAAAATGAGTACTACCAGACTCAGTGGTAATAAACATGGGTAAGACATCATAGATAAGAAATCCATAATAAAACACTATGTAAAGTTGTAACAAGTACCCTGTAACAGTTTAATATCCACAGTAGAGAACCAACATAATATCAACAACATAGTATAACAGCTAGCAGATGTAGCTAAATGCAATGAAATGCATGAAATGACCGCTACGGTGCGTAGCCCGATCCAATTTGGGTACCTGTGCTAACTGTGGGGGTTAAGACTCCGGAGGGGCTCCTACAGCCCAAGCGCAATAATACTGCGGCGTGCAGTCCGATCCAATATATATACCGCTGCGGCGCGCAGCCCGATCCACTACCAGTCAGCTAATATGCAAATGCATCCTCGCAGGCTCAAAAGTGATTTTGAAAACTCTTTTATCATATTTCAGTTGAAAACAGTAATATCAAAGTTTCGGAGATTGGAAATAACATGATAACAGTAATAGCTATGGACTGGTAGTAAACTAGCATGTCAATATCACAAGACAATGAGAAAGTTCAATGGCTCAAGAGTAGCCAATATCACAATATAATATGCAACCATCCGAGAAGGAGGTTCGACGGCTCAAGAGTAGCCAATATCACAATATAATATGCAATCATCCGAGAAGGAGGTTCGACGGCTCAAGAATAGCCAATATCATAACACAGTATCAACCGGTCAGACTAAGCCATAGTCCCCAAATCACAATCGACCCCGCACTCACAAGAGAGTACGTGTCTCGCCGTTGTACAGTGTTACAAAGTGGAATACCGGGTTTTCGAACCCGCTGGTCATCACCCACATGTATTACTCACCTCAATACGGCGCGACGACTAGTCCGCGATGCCCTTACCATGTGAATCAAGCTCCGCACGTGTAGAATCTGATCAAATATAGTAGAAACACAACAAATTAGGCCAATGGGACGACGTCCAATCAAAACAACTCAATTTACATCAAAATTTCCAAAGTTTCCAAAACCCGACTTTCGGTACGCTTCTCAAAAAATTACGAAAGTCACATATTCGGAACCCTCATCTCAATACGAGTCTAGGCATATAAAATTTACCCAAATCAGACTCCATTTGCCCACTCAAATTAGTGTTTTTCTTCAATTTTAGGCCTAGGACTCAAACCCACCATTAATCTTCCATTTACAGAGAATTAACAAAGGATTTCATGATAAAATGATGTAATTGAGACACAAAACTTACCTCCGACGAACACCCGATGATTTCCCAGCAATCTCCCGTGAGTCTCTCTCTCTAGAACTCAAAAATTGTGTTTTGGGGTGTGAAACTCGCGACTGGTTCTGTTCTGGTTTTTAATTCACTGCCGGGGAAATTAACTCTACGCGTTCGCGATGTCGCTCATGCAAACGCGATGCATTGATCCTTTCCTTCATCGCGAACGTGACATGAAGTCACATGTCCGCGAAGGCCATTCTCCCCAACCCTGAATTTTTCCTCTATGCGAACGCGTCCCAGTCCACGCGAACGCGTCCCAGTCCACGCGAACGCGTGGGTTCTCTTTTTCCTCTTACACGAACACGAGCTTACCTACGTGAACGCGATGCTCACAACCTTCCTCTTACGCGAACGCGTCTCCCAGCAACGTGAACACGATGCTCATTTTTCCTCAGCCTACGCGAACGCGGGCCTTGCTCTCGCGAACGCGAAGGCTAAATTTTTTGCAATTTTTCTGCAACTTTCCAGCAGACTTTCATTGTTTCAAAATGCCGGATAATGGTCCGGATTCACCCCGAGGTCCCCGGGACCCCAACGAAAACCACCAACATACTCCAAAACACGATACAAACTTGTTCCAATCATAAAAACAACATCCTAAACATCAAAATCACCAATTACACATGGATTCAAGCCTAAGTATCTTCAAAACTTTCGAAACTAACATTCAATCAAAAACCCGACGAAACGACATCCGAATGACATGAAAATTTGCAGACATATCCAAAATCACATGACGAAGCTACAAGAATTTGCGGAATTCCATTCCAACCCCAGGATCAAAATCTCACCTACTGTTCGGATTTCGCCAAAATTTAACCTTAGCCAATTCAAACCTATTTCTACACCGGACCTCCAAATTCAATTCTGATCGCTCCCCTAAGTCACAAATCACCTCCTGGAACTAACCAAATCATCAGAATCCAATTCCTAGCCCTCTAACCAAATAATCAACTCCAGGATGAATTTCCATATTCAAGTTTCCTTCAAAAAGGCTATATGCCTCATTTTCAATCCAATTCACTCCTAACTCACCCGATAGAATCTAACACTGATATAAAAGCATAAAACATATAATTACAATATAACAGGATGGAAATTCCCGTGACGACGGGCCGGGTCGACACATTCTGCCCTAGTTTTCAGTAGGAAAATTTCGTATTTCGGTTGTGATGCACGTCTAAGCGATTAAACCAGGCTTATGTATCTTGATGAATGCTAAAAGATAACCGGGTTATGCTAGAAAAAGAAAAAAGATTCTTGGGTTATGCCAGGGAGATCCACGGGTTATGCCGGGATTTGGAAAGAAAAAGCCCCTTGGTTTATGCCAGGGGGATCCACGGGTTATGCCGGGATGGAAAGAAAAAGACCATTGAGAAAGAAAAAGGCTCCTTGGGTTATGCCGGGACGGAAAGAAAAAAGCTCCTTGGGTTATGCCGGGGAGATCCAAGGGTTATGCCGGGATGGAAAGAAAAAAGCTCATTTGGTTATGCTAGGGAGATCCACGAGTTATGAGGGTAAGGGGAGAAAAAGGCTCCTTGGGTTATGCTAGGGAGATCCACAGGTTATGCTGGGATTTGGAAGGAAAAAGCCCCTTGGGTTATGCCAGGGGGATCCACGGGTTATGCCGGGATAGAAAGAAAAAAGCTCCTTAGGTTATGCCAAGTAGATCCACGGGTTATGCCGGGATTTGGAAAGAAAAAGCCCCTTGGGTTATGCTAGGGGGATCCACGGGTTTTGCCGGGATGGAATTAAAAAAGAGCATTGGGTTATGCCAGGTAGATCCATGGGTTATGCCGGGATTTTGGAATAGAAACAACTCCTTGGGTTATGCCAGGGAGATCCACGGGTTATGCCGGGATTTTGAAAAGAAACCGCTCCTTGGGTTATGCCAGGGAGATCCACGGGTTATGCCGGGATTTGGAAAAGAAAAAGATCATTTGGTTATGCAAGGGAGATCCACGGTTTATGCCGGGATTTGGAAAGAAAAAAACAATTGGCTTATACTAGGGGGATCCTTGGGTTATACCGGGATGGAATGGGGTCCTACGCTACCATGATTTGTTGTCTTTTATTATTATTTTTTTTTCATTCATTTTTTTGCCATTCATTTTTTTTCATTTTCATTTTGCACTTCTTTTTATCCTTCTTTTCTTCTTCTTTGCGTTAGTGAGTTTCGCAAAACTTCCCTTTTTTTCGCTTTCCTGCTGCGAAGTTGTTTCAATGTTTGCACACTTCATTTCTTTTGAATTGCACTCGCTTCTTGCCTGGTTGCTTTGAATATAACCTGTTTTCAACAAAGAGTAATTTATTAGTTTGAAATGGTGGTTGGTTTGTGGACTTGATTATCCCAATTTCTTGATTCTAGTCTCCTTTCCGTTCTGAACCTACTACTTTTGGCCTTGAGGGTGAATCTCTTTGCAAACCGATTAGGTTCAACTCTCAGAATTTCATTATAACTCGCCCGTGTGGGCTCTGACCTTTTCACTTTATTCAGCTCTTAAGACCTTTGCCTTTTCCTTTATTTATTTCTAATGTCTTTATTTTAGAAGCAATCAGCCCCATGGTCAGTCGGGATTGGCCTGACGCACTCGCTGAGGCTAGGCATTTTCTTCGACATTAACTAGGCGGAGCCCTGTGAAACTGGTCCGGCCCCTTTCTCTGTAATAGTCACAGAATCAGAGTTAAACCGAAAGGGATTGAAAGAAAAAGTATGCACAAAGGTGAGCGTATAAGTTTAAAGAGAAGTGTCCCTTTCGGGGAAAAGAAGGACTTATCTTGGGTGCATTCGGGCTTCAAATGAACATGACATGCTTCTTGGACTGGACGGCCGACCCACACAAACTTTCCAGCTTCACATGAACCAATCGATCTGCATTTCAAAACCAGGGAACCCTGCCAAGACTTTTTAGTGATGAGGTGTTTTCCTTTTCGGTCGACAGCGCCCTTTGCGGGTTTTCGCCAATCGACCTCTCTCATTTCTCTTCTCACCGTCGCTCGATAGTGCTCTTTGCGAGTTTTCACTAAACAGACTCTCTCATTCTCAGTTTCTCTACTCAGAGTCATCTTATGGTGGCCAAAGGTTTTCACCGATAAGACTCTCTGATTTTATTTCTCTCAATTTGAATTGTATCATATTCCATTAATGATGTTTTTCACTTCCCTGCCTTTGCCAATTGATCGGAAGGACTTGAATAAGGTCTTTGGGTAAAAAGGATTTTGGGCAATACTACAACTTTGGAACCATTTCGGCTGATTCAAACTGAACTATCATATCATCTGCCCCAGTTTCAATTTTTTAGGGGAAATTGGGATTTTTATTTTGGTGTGACTGAACCTCAGGGAGAGGCTGCCTGCGTACCCTTTCGGGATCAAGTCAAAATGTAGTTCAGACGAATAATTTTTGTTTTTGTCTTTTTTTTTGTACTTTCGTGTTCCAAAGAGGGTAGCCAAAGAAACAGAATCGGCTCAAAGGGTTTTCAAAGGATTGATAGTGTTTGGGATAGCATGAAGGAAAGCCTTCGTCATCTCAATTATACAAAAGCCATCACTCCAAGAGATTTAGACATAGTACCTTTTCACTGCATCTGCATTAACTACTGTTTCAGGATCATTTCCTTCAATGTCTCCCAGATATAGTGCTCCTCTTGGTAATATTTTTCGGATAATGTATGGACCCTTCCAATTAGGAGCAAACTTTTCTTTTGCTTCCTAGTGATGCAGGAGAACGTGTCTAAGCACAAGCTGTCCCACTTCAAATTTCTTGGGGCGTACTTTCTTGTTATAGGCAAGGGCCATTCTTTGTTGGTACAACTGCCCATGGCAAACTGCGGCTATTCTCTTTTTATCAATTAAGGATAACTGCTCCAGCTGGATTTTAATTCATTCACTGTCTTCAATTTCCGCTTCCACAATAATGCGAAGCGAAGGGATTTCTACTTCTACCGGTATGACTGCTTCAGTTCCATAGACAAACAAATATGGGGTTGCTCCAATTGATGTACGCACTATGGTCCGATACCCAAGTAATGCGAAAGGCAAATTTTTATGCCACTTGTCTAGAGCTTTGAATCATTTTTCTCAGAATCTTCTTGATGTTCTTGTTTGCTGCTTCAACGGCACCATTGGCTTTTAGCCGATAAGGAGTAGAGTTTCTGTGTGTTATCTTGAATTGTTCACATACCTCTACCATAAGACGACTATTCAAGTTTGCAACATTATCGGTAATGATAGTAACAGGGATACCGAAGCGGCAGATGATTTTGGAATGCACAAAGTCCAATACAGCTTTTATTTAATTCATTCTTTTATCTATTCCCAAATATTTTTCTCAAGCCTACTATTGTTCAATTTTGAAATCCCACACCGAAAGCTTCAATTAGGAAATTCAAACATCAAAGTCCATTCTTCCTGCCCAAAAAGTTCAGTTAATAGATTTCATAATAAATAGATTGTATATTTTTAACTCAGTAATTGCTCAATAGCCACAACAAGAATGCTGAAACAAGTATCTAATTTCTAAGGAATCGAAATGGATAAAGAAGAATGGCACGATCCCAATCCCGGTCATGATGGCGCCCAATTCAACTATTAGGCATGCCCGACCATTTGCACTCTCAACCCGAGCATGAAGCTCAAAATCGATTATTGAACGTCATTTAATAATCATAATGAATTTCCTCCCATAGATCTGGGGTCATGAGTCTAGAGCCTCTAACAATACAGAGTAATAAAACTCCATACTACAAATGATCAAAACCATGGAAAATAATAAAGATATAGGGAAGGAGTCGGGTCCTGCGGACGTCAGGCAGCTACCTCGACAACTCCAACGTAACTCTGAAATAGCAACGAGCACAGCTAAGCTCCCAAAATACATGAATCTACACACATGGTGTAGGGAGTAAAGTGAGTATTTCCAACTCAGCAGTCATAAGAATAAATAATGTCGAGAATAAAGAAACCACGTAAGAGCACTAACTCATGCTACAAGATATAGTACAACACTTTTTTAGACGGTAGTAGCTCCATGAAAATCCTTTATAAAACATCTGGCTCATTTTTAAACCTCTTTTGAAAACATCTGTTTTTTTCATTATTAACAGTTATATACATAAATACGACATCAACTCAAATACTGATATTGAAATATAGAGAAGCATATTGTGGGGGAAACGGGACGGTAACTCATAAGACGACGGGTCGGATCGTCACATCGAACCTGACATATTTAGGAATAGAGAAAGAATGAATTAAATACTTTAATCATGGTTAGAGCTTTATTTTAATTAATTAAATTACATTCCATGATTTTTAACAATGATAAGTGTCTTCCATCCAAGAAGGAACTTGAGAAAAATTAAGATATTAGGAAATAGAGGGTAGTTGGATCCCCTTAGAACTAAGCAGCTTGTTATTTGCATGAGGTTGTAGATTCAGTTAGGAATTTTTATTTCTCTCTTCATCTTATGTTTGCTTCTTTTTAGTATAGTGCATTAGAAAAATAAGGAAAGAAAAGAAGAGAAAAAAAAAGGTAAAGGGTGAACCTAAATATCTTAATTGAAAGCATTAATAATGGATTGAGAGCCTTTTAAATCTCTTAATTGAATTCGTTAACGGATGAAAAACTTGATTTTGGAGAAATATTGGAAAAATGGCACTATAGTTGTTTTTAAAAATAATAGTTAAAAAGTTAAATACTTTGTATATATTTATATTGTGTATATTACAAGCAAAAATTATATAATTTTAATACACTTTTTCAGAAACCGAATATAAGTAGTTTTTAATTCAGGATAAAAGTAAAAATATCCCAAAAATATTCCAATGAATTATGAAATATATAATGTACTCCATGTTGAGATTTTGTTAAGATCAAATAGGCTTAAAAGAGGGTGAAGCGGAAATGGATGAAAAATAAAAATTTTGAGTGACATTTTAAGTTTTCCCCTCCTGACAGTGAAACATTGTCTCATAATGGAAGAGGAAACAACTTTTGGTGGGTATATATACAATTACTCTTCTTGTAGATCTTAAAGAGTTAAGAAGAGGGCAAGCCTCGCGCCATCTTCATCGCTCGCTTAGCTCGGCTCGGCTCGACTTGGCTTCGACTTCGGATTTGGATTTGAATTTTAATTTGGTCAAATGATCGATTGATTAATTTTTTGTACAAAATTTATTTGTTAATAATGAATATTAACATAATATTATCCGTGTTTATGACAGATATTTTCCAATCCGTGGATAGAATCCAAGTGTCCCACTAGTTCAGCCAAGTGCATGCTCCATTGTCTATTGGCTGCCTAGTGCTCCTCCCACCATGGCCAAGTGCTTACTCCATAACAAGCTTAATGCATGCTCCACCATGGGTAAAGGAGTGGTGGATGGTCATTCTCTTAGTTGTTGGTTGGACTATAAATATGTGCAGCAACTGTTAGAGCAAAGACATAAAAAAATGAGAGCTATTGCTCTCCTCTTCAGTTTGAACTCAACGTTGGCTATAGATTGCATTCCTTCCTCTCAGAATTTTCATACAATTTCTAAGTTTCTCCTCCCTTATTATGCATTATTTTTTAACTTCAAAGCAAGCAACCGTAAATGTGATTTGTTATGGAAATTTATGTTCGTTAAAACAATGGGTTTGAAGTACTGCTACACCAATGTGTAATTTGTTCTATCCTAGGAGGAAATAATCCATAACCTTGGGTACTAGGAGGGGATTAAACGCTATAAGAAAATACTGTGAATTCAGTGCGCTCGAATTAATTACTGTTTTGTTTATATTTAAGTTTATACGCTAACTTTCTATTTTCCAGAATTATTATTTACAAATACAGTTTAACTAACAAGCTTAAGGAATTCAATAATTTTTATTTTTGTATTTGTGTTATACTTACTGTTCTAGAAACTAAAAACTTTGTGGTTTTGTATACTCCAATTTTGGAGAGTAAAGCCTTCGTGGCATTTTCTTGAAGATTAAAATCTACGTAATTGTTTTACTCCAGCTTCAAACGTTTGTTTGTTTTTTTACAGAAAAAATGATGAATGATAACGTGAATTGAGTTGTTTCGCTGGTAACTGTCAATGCATCGACAAGCCGAACACCGACATTGGCACCGGTAGAGAAACTCAAAAAAAAATTCCAAGATTGATTTCAAGCGCTGGCAGCAGAAGATGTTCTTCTACTTGACTACGTTATGTCTACAGAAGTTCATTAAGGAAAGCATTCCTGATCTGTCCGATGAAATTCCAAAGAATAAAAGCTTTCTCGTGATTAAGTCGTTGAAGCATTTAGACATTTTTTGCAATAATTGTATTCTTAGAGGACCGGAGGACAATCTATATAACATCTACACTAATGTGGAGACGTCAAAAGAATTGTGGATTGCACTTGAAGAAAATATAAAACTGAAGATGCCAGGATAAGGAAATTCGTTACCGCAATATTTTTGGACTATAAAATGGTAGATAGGAAGTCTGTTATTACCCAAGTCCAGGAATTGTAAACGATTATTCATGATCCACTTGCTAAAGGTATATATAAAATGTATATTTATGTTTAAAGTAAAATTTTTAGTACTTTTACTAACGGAATTTTCATTGAAGGTTTTGTCATCAAAGAAGCATTCCAAATTGTAGCAATTATTGAGAAGCTGCCTCCTTTGTGGCAGGATTTCAAGAACTGCTTAAAACATAAATGAAAGGAGATGTCACTTGATGATCTCATTGTTTGGTTGAGAATAAAAAAGGAAAACAAAGCAATTGAAAAGAAAGGCCGTGAAAACTCTACAATAATGGGAGCAAATATTGTTGAGGATAGTTCTCAAATTAAGAGAAAGAGGAAGCAGGCTTCTGGGCTAAGAAATAAACCATACAATAAGCAGTTCAATGGAAATTGCTACAACTATGAAAAAGCTGGACACATATCTGTAGAGTGTCGTGCTCCAAAGAAAGACAAGAAGAAGGGCCAAGCAAACATGGTTTACACGAAGATATTGATAAGTTGTGTGCTATGCTTTGGAACCCGGTTGGAAATCCTAAGGAGTGGTGGATTGATTCTGGAGCCACTCGCCATGTTTGTGCTTTGAGGGAAGCATTTTCTACATATGCTTTTGCGGGACCCGAAGAGAAGCTTTCTATGGAAAATGCTACTATAGCAAAAATTGAAAGATATGGGAAAATATTTCTCAAGATGACTTCTGGAAAGGTCATGACTTTGAACAACGTCTTTCATGTTCCCTAAATTAGGATGAACTTAGTCTCTACTAGACTTCTTGTAAAGCATGATTTCAAGTGCGTTTTTGTATCCGACAAGGTGTTTATAAGTGAACTAAATGTTTGTAGGAAAAGGTTACCTTACTGAGGGACTTTTCAAGCTGAATGTAATAATTGTCGAAAATAATAATAATAATAATAAAACTTCAGCTTTTTCTTACTTACTTGAGTGAAATGATTTATGACATGTGCGTTTGGATCATGTCAATTATAAATTCTTCCGAAAAATAATTAACTGTGAAGTGTTGCCTAAGTTTGAATGCAAAAAATCAAAAATGTCAAATATGTGTGTAATCTAAGTGATAACGTCCAACTATGCCTTATAAAAAGACACACAGACGTTGCAAATATGATCTGCGTATTTATGTGCACAGTCGAACCCACAAGGAATTAACCTATCAATTATTTTTGTTGGACTTACTAAATTCTATAGAATCATCTTCTCCAAACATTGTAATTAACAGTTTATGGTATTTCTAAGAACTAAAACTGGAAATAAATAAATAGTTGAATACTAACTATGCTTTAATCGTAAACAATTGGAATAAAGGTCTAAGGTAATGGTTTCCCCCATTGTTGATTTCATTAGTTGTATGTTTCTTACAGATTTGACTTAGTTGCCTCTATCAATCATGAACTCTCCAGCTATCACAAATTTGTCTCAAGCAATTATATTAAATTACTAGGCGCACTCTCTCAAGCTAGCTAGCTTGATTCAGATTAGAGGTCATTTAGATCGCACCTGAGGTATGGTTATCTCTAATCCAACCTCTAAACTATACCCGACCCATCGCCTCATGAGAATTGCTTCATTTTCCCCATTTCTTGCTTCTTTATGCTTTATTATCAGTGTCTTGTGTGAACGAGTTGAATTGGGTTAATTTTTGAAAGAAATGAGACACTTAGTCTCTTTAAGAAAGGCTTATTTTAGAAAAGTCAACTGAATGTTGACTTATGTTTTGGAGGGCTTGGATATGAATTCCAATAATTCGGTTAGCTTCGGGGGATAATTTGTGACTTAGGAGTGTGATAGGAAGTAATTTTGAAGGTCCAGTGCAGAATTTGGCTTGAATTGGCAAAGTTAGTATTTCGGCAAATTCTGGTTGATATGTGAGATTTTGATTCGATGGTTGGAATGGGATTCTGAGAGTTGTTGTAGCTTCGTTAGGTGATTTTGGATGTGTATGCAAAAGTTTAGATCACTCGGAGGTGTTTTTATCGGGTTCTTGATCAAATGTGTAATTCGAAAGTTTTGGAAGAACATAGGCTTGAATCCGATGTAATTTAAGGGTTTTGGTGTTTTTGTGGTGTTTTTATGATTGGAGCAAGTTTGAATGATATTTTAGGATGGGTTGGCACTTTTGGTTGAGATCCCGGGGGCCTCGGGGTGATTTTGAATGGCCATCGGGATGAATTTTGGACTTACGAGATTGCTGGTGTGCCTGGTTTTTGATATTTCCGCATCTGTGGAAAAGGTACCACATATGCAATTGTGTAGGTACGTAATTTTAGTCATTGGCTTTGATGGAAGATTTCACATATGCGGAAGGGGAGCCGCATCTACGACACTGCAGATGCGGTAGAAGAGTCGCAAATGCGAAAGAGGAAGCCATGGTGTTTCTGCAGAAGCGGGCAATCATCCGCAGAAGCGAGGTTCGCAAATGTGGGTAGAGGAATGCAAAATCGGTCGTGGATTTAATGAGGGTTCCCAGAAGTAGAATTATAACCGTAGAAGCGGTAACCGTAAATGTTGTAATGGAACCGCAGGTGCAAAAAATCACTGTTCTCATAAGGGTTTTAAGGTTCAATTATGTTCTGCGAGCATAAGTCCATTTCCTCTATTTTTTATCGACCTGAGAGCTCTTGGACGAAAATTGAAGGGATTTGAACTAGGTGTGATTGGAGGTGAGTTCCTTAGCCTAAATACATGAATTTTAATGGTAGCATTTACGTGGAAATTGTGGAAATTCATCAAAAAAGGGTAAAGCTAGGGCTTGAAAATTGGGTATTTCGAGTGGAATTTAAGGGGTCAAATGGACTCTGATTTCTGTAATTTTTTATATGTATATACTCGTGGCGATATAAGGAATCTGTTGATGTTAAATTTTCTGATTTCCGAGAAGTGGGCCCGGGGCTCGGGTTTTGCTAATTTTGAGGTTTTCGCTATTTTTTTATCGTATTTGATTAGGTATTCTTCCATTGGCATATTGTGATGTATTCATTGTGGTTTTATCAGGTTCGACGCACGTGAAGGCAGATTGGAGGGGCAAAGGCATCGCGAGCTAGAGAATTCGTCGGTTCAAGGTGAGTAATGATTGTAAATGATATCCTTAGGGTTTGAAACCCTGGATTTGCACATCATAGTGTTGTATTGAGGTGACTTGCACGCCAAATTGCGAGCGTGGAGTAGAGCACCGTTGGGGATTGTGACTTGGTCTATCCAGATTGATGAATTTACTACGTATTTGACTGAATTACTTGTTATCATCCTAATTGGGCAGATTGCCATATTTGGCCTTCGTGCCACCTATTTGAACCCTTCGGGGATTGTTATTGATAATTTCTCACTGTTTTAATTATATTTGAACTCAATCATATGTTTTCCACTGTTTTAAACATAGCCAAGTTTTCTATGCCTTAAATACTCAATAATATATTTCTAAATATATTTTTGGGCTGAGCATCGTGTTTTATTATTGTCCGAGCGGCTTATGTGATTTTGTTGACTGAGTAAGGCCAAGGGCCTGTATTGTGAGGATACCATTGGATCGGGCTTCACGCCGCAGTAGTGTTACACTGATACCAATATAATGTTGAGGGCCTAGATTTGATGCCACGATATGGCTTGATATTGCGCTTGGACCGTAAAGGGCCCCTCCCGGAGTCTGCACACCCCCAGTAAGCATTGTCAACATTAAATGGATCGGACTACATGCTACAGCGATATGTGGAGCATGCTACACACCACACCGGTACTGGTACTGTATAATGTGTTTAACTTATTTCATTTGTCTACCGTTATATGATGTTTGTGCTTTTTCTTCCAATATTCACATGTTGTTCTAGTATTACCCGATAACCGAGTGTGGTGCCCGAGAGGCAATCATCTATGCTTATCTGCACTATTTGTTTTTGCATTCATTTGCATAATTGTTGAAAAAGTCATTTTCAGAAGAGGTTTTAAACTGATCTATGATATTTCTAAAGGTTTTATAGCTTCACTGCTTTCTCTCGAAGGGCTTTTCACAGCTCATATATAGCATGATAATTTGCTTTACGTGAGTTTTTACTGCTTAGTTATTATTTACATTTATTACTCACTGAGTTGGAGTACTCACTTTACTCTCTGCACCTTGCATACAGATGCATGTATTTGTTCACCCGGTAGCGGGTTTTGGCAAATCAGATGGGGTTTGGGTCGTGACAAGTTGGCATTAGAGCCTAGGTTACTAGGTCTCACGAGTCATGAGCAAGTTTAGTAGAGTCTCGCAGACAAGTACAGACACGTCTGTATTTATCCTCGAGAGGCTGGAGAACCTTTAGGAAAACTTCACATTCTTGAATTCTTATTGTGCGTTCTTGATTCAGCTTGAAAAGAAACTCATGAAATTCCTTCCACGCATTTGTATGCGCACATGAGTACTCAGTATCAGATGTGCCTTGATTGCTTGTGATTCCCCGATCAAGGGGCGAGATGTGATCTCAGTGAGTTTGATGTTGGGCCAGTCTGGAGGACTTGAGGCTGGATTGTTTCCTGTGGCTTGAGCACCGAGGTGCTGATTGTGTGAGCAGGTGTTTTGAACTTATTTGTTCGGTATTGTCCCTATTAGTGGGAATGGTAGTTGGATATCCATGTGATGAGAATGTCAGTACTGCGAGATATATCTATATGACTTGGTAGCGACGAAGAAGTCTGCTGAATAATAGATGAACTATTAGGTGTTCGATTCCTGTGTTATGTGATATGTAGCCTGCGTTATGAGCGCGTAAAGAATCATTTTGTGTCTCCTAGTTGGGGAGTGAAGTGCACTTCATGTGACGGTATGAGTTCAAACCCAGGAAGACTAAATGATTGTGTAATTTGTATGACAGTGGAAGGTATGCAGAAATGTCAAACTGAGACGAAGTAGGTGGGTTATCTCATGCGGAGTGTTCTTAAATGGTATGATGCTTATGTGTATGTTAGAATGTCTCATGTGTAATTTAAGGGTACGTGTTGAAATTTGAAAATTCGGGATGCTTAAGAGAGTGGACTCAACTGATGCGGGGATGAATGCGAGAATTGCAGAACATTACAAAACTGGATGGTTTATGTTTTCACAAACTTATAAATGATTTGAGTTTAATCTCACTATGGTACTGTGGCATCAATAGAGTAAAAGGTGTTACGAGTTATTAAGTGTATCTCGATCCATGGCTTCAAGCCAAGTTGGGGAGTCTACTGTGAGTAGTTGATTGCACGGTTAGGTGCTATGTTGGTTTCACTTTGGGGCGTGCGGGTGAGTTAGCTATGAATAGAGTAAAGGAAAACATTTGACAAAGGTTACATTATGTCTCATAGAGTGAGAACCACAGAAGGCCTAGCGCATTATTGGTAAAGGATGCTCGGTTGTATTGGGATGAGGACTTCATTTTTGTAGTATCGGAGTGCCAATGAGGCATGGGTAATTCTGTTCGTTAGGTCAAGTAAATTGCAGTTTGAATAAAGAGTGAATGACTTTCGAGGATGGTCCTAATGTGTTCAATAGTCTACAGGGAACAATCAGGTATCTTAAGGTTGTGTATGTGGTTAGGGACTGAATTTTCATTGGAAGAGGTCAAGACTTGTGGTAATTTTATGTTAATTATGGGATTCTATGTATCACTATTAGGAAAGTAAAGGTAACGGATTTATATTTGCAGGAAGTTCTTCAGAGTAAAGTATTCTGGAATGTGGTGTTTCTAGGAATATTTGAGAGAGTATTCAGTGGCTTATGGGTCTTAGACAGTATGGTCTTTTGCTTGGGTCTGGTGTAATGAGCCTAGGTTGAGGAACTGTGGTTCTACAATAAGGGGGAATATCAAGTTGATGATGAATAAGAAGGGAAATTAGATAGATGGAATAGCTTGATAGTAGACTAAATCCGTATGGAAAGGATATGATTAATTATTTGTGTGTTCGAGGTAATAAGCTTGCACAAGTATTTTGTAGAAATGTTCTTGGGTTTTGATGGCTTGCTTAGTTTGGTTGAGTTATAAGGATTCCGTCCTGGCAGTTTAATTTATGCAAACGGAATTGAGAGACTTCTTGTTGATTTTTACAGTGGTTGAAGAGGTGCATTTTCTAAGAATATGAGAGGCATGGAATGTGTAACGATTTTTCTTCTAGATGGGATTAATGGAAGTTCTTAAATAGTTGAGTGCGTAGATGTTTGTGGATCGGAAGGGAGATAAAAGTTTTCCTGTTATCCTTGGATTGTATGGTATATGCGGTATATTGTGGAGGATCGAGATTTGCATGTACGAGGTATCAGTTAAGTTCTTAAAAGAAGTTCATAAAATTCTTAGGCAACGGGTAGCATCAGATAATCAAGTAAAATGGTACTGCTAATTGGATTTGATTTTATGAGAGTATATATCTCAGAAAAAGGGTAATGTGATTAAACTAATCATACTTTGGTAGTGTTGCAGCATTTTCTTGTTGGATCAACTGGTGGTATTCAGGTTTGCTTGGTGGCACAGAGAAATTTTAGAGTATTTATTATGGAATAATTGGGTATTAAAGGTGTGTACGTACTAGGACGGAAAAATTTTGGATCGCATATGATAATTCATGTGTCGTTTGGAGGTGGAGACGGAAGTTCTCATATACAGACTATGATGTGGTTGCAGATCGCGTGTGTCGGTACTGTTTAGCAACTACAAGGGATTTGAAGGCCCGAGTGGACCTTTCCTTGCTTTGTAAGTTAGATTTTGGATATGATGTTGGGGTGTAGACTGGTTATCTCAGTATTGGGTTATTCTAGACTATTGCGCCATGGGATGTGCCAGAAATGCCATGGTTTTAGTGGATAGGCACGTCAGATTATGTTCTAGCGGTGTGGTTTATATTTCAAAAACCAGCGGACGACTAGGAATGGGTGCTTTTCTTAATTGGAACTTCGTGAGGGATGTCAATGCAGAGGTTTCTACCATTGATTCATTTCCAGAGTTGAGGAACTTTTCAGATATATTTTTGTGGCCGGGCATGTCACCGGACAAGGTTGTGGATTTCGGTATTGATTTGATACCAGGAACCATATCGTATGGCCTTGGTAGGAGCTGTAGTAGTGAAAGGAGCAACTTCAGGCTTCCTTGATGATTGGTTCGTAGGCAGGTCAATGTGGATGCGTGTTCTACCTTGAGTCAGCTTGGTTGACCCTGAATTTGTATTGTTGAGGGATAGGTTGACTAGATCCTTAGTGAGCTTGTTAATGTTCTCGGGAGATTTATAAATTGCTTTTGTGTTGCGAGGAGTTATGATTTGTAGGTTATGGGCACATGTGATGCGGTTCTATTGGGTATTCATAGTGAAAGTCGAGCTTAAAGAGTAACTGGGTGTTGCTCGGTGATTGACATACCGATTATGTTCTATTAGGCTTGCATGGAATATGCTATTTGTCTCACTATGTGTGTAACGATTTGCTGGGTTCCAAACATTAAATTGTGTGTGGTTGTCGATTTGAGCATAGTGACTTGAGGTATTTCAGATATAATAGTGTTTGGATAGGATCACGCATTTGTAGTGAGGCTACGTAGAGATATGACCTTTCGGGGTAGATTCAGGTGTTCTAGATCTATGATGTGAGACAGGGGCTCAGCCTTGTGTTGTGATGGTACTGATGAGTTTGACGTACAGCTCTTTTGTCTGAGTCATTTTTCATGATTTGAGTATGTTCAGACCATTCTTATTGGTGCGCGTATTATGCAAGTTGTCGCTTATGCATGTATTGAGGTGTCATATCACTAGAGTGGTGTGTTGGATTCCAGGTGATCGTTGGGGTAACTAATGAATACGAACAAATTTGATTTCAGCTGGTTGGGGGGATAGTATCGAGGTTCGGCTCGGAATCTGCTGTGGTATTAGTCAAAAGGGAAGTGGCTTCATGAACAGTTAATTTGGGAAAAGGTTACTATTTATTGCGTGTTTCATTTATCATTGGAAGTATATGAAAGTGTTGGAATAAGACCTTAGTTGATAAGAGGTTTTCTACCGGTATTCGGGTGTTGTGGGAACTGTTATCAATAGAAGTTATCGTTTTAGGTTATGTATTATATCATATGATTGCACTTGAGGTTGCAGGTATGGGTTATTATAGTTGGTTCGAGATTATTCTGAGTATAGATGTGAGGTTCTGATCTTATGTATGATTTCGAAAGTGCAATGTGGTTCCATGGTTTATAGACTAGCTGGATTGTGAAATTTCACCTATGTTGTGTTATCGGACCTATGCAAGATAGGGTGATATGGGATCACCCCCGCGTATATGCTTGGTAAGGTCATTCAGCTATTGGTTGGCTTCTAGGACAACTGTGGGTACGCTTGAGGACAAGCGTATATTTAAGTTAGGGAGGATGTGACGACCCAACATGTCGTCTGATGAGAACCGCTTCATTTCCCCATTTCCTGCTTCTTTATGTTTCATTATTAGTTTCTTGTGTGAACGAGTTGAATTGGGTTAATTTTTGGATGGAAATGAGACACTTAGTCTCTTTAAGGAAGGATTATTTTGGAAAAGTCAACCATTTGTTGACTTATGTGTTGGAGGGCTCAGATATAAATTCTGATAATTCGATTAGCTTTGGGGGATAATTTGTGACTTAGGAGTGTGATCGGAAGTTACTTTTGAGGTCTTGTGTAGATTTAGGCTTGAATTGGCGAAGTTAGTATTTTGGCGAATTCCGGTTGATAGGTAAGATTTTGATGCCGGGGTCGGAATAGGATTCTGAGAGTTGTTGTAGCTTCGTTAGATGATTTTGGATATGTGTGCAAAATTTTAGATCATTTAGAGGTGTTTTGGTCGTGTTTTTTATCAAATGCGTATTTCGGATATTTTGGAAGAACTTAGGCTTGAATCCTATCTAATTTGAGTGTTTTGGTGTTGTTTGTGATGTTTTGATGATCGGAGAAAGTTTGAATGATATTTTAGGATGGGTTGGCACTTTTGGTTGAGATCTCGGGGGCCTCGGGGTGATTTCGGATGGCCATCAACATGAATTTTGGGCTTATGAGATTGCTGGTGTGCCTAGTTTTCGTTATTTTCGCATCTACCAAAAAGGTACCGCAGATGCGGTTACGCAGGTTCAGAAGAAGGTATGTTGGTGTGGTCATTGGCTTGGATGGAAGATTTCGCAGATGCAGAAGGGGAGTCGCATCTGCGACACCACAGATGTGGTAGAAGAGTCGCAGGTGCGAAAGAGGAAGTCGTGGTGTTTCCGCAGAAGCGGGGTTCGCCAATGCGGATAGAGGACAGCAGAAGCGGTCGTGGATTTAATGAGGAGCTGCAGAAGTAGAATTATCACCGCAGAAGTGGTAGATGCAAATGCGGGGATGGAACCGCAGGTGCGAATAAACACTGGTCTCAGAAGGGTTTTAAGGCTCATTTTTGTTCCGCGAGCTTAAGTCCATTTCCTCCATTCTTTATCGACCTTGTGAGCTTTTAGACGAAAAGTGAAGGGGATTTCGACTAGGTGTGATTGGATGTGAGTTCCTTGGCCTAAATACATAAATTAATGGTAGAATTTACATGGAAATTTGTGGAAAATCATCAAAAAGGGGTAAGCGAGGGCTTGGAAATTGGGTATTTCGAAGTGGAATTTGAGGGGTCAAATGGACTCCGATTTTGTTAATTTTGATATGTATAGACTCATGGAGAGATAAGTAATCCATTGATGTTAAATTTTCTAATTTCTGAGAAGTGGGCCCGAGGCTCGAGTTTTGCTAATTTTGAGGTTTTCACTATATTTCTATAATTTTTGGTTGGGTATTGTTCCATTGGCATATTGTGACGTATTTGTTGTGTGGTTTGATCAGATTCGACGTGTGTGGAGGCCGCTTTGAGGCACAAAGGCATCGCGAGCTAGAGAGTTTGCCGGTTCAAGGTGAGTAACGATTGTAAATGACATCCTTAGGGTTTGAAACCGCGGATTTGCAGATCATAGTGTTGTATTGAGGTGACTTGCATGATGGATAGCGAGCGTGGGGTAGATCACCATTGGGGACTGTGGCTTGGTCCGTCATGATTGATGAATTTACTGTGTATTTGACTGATATTACTTGTTATCATCATAATTGGGCTGATTGTCATATTTGGGCTTCGTGCCAGCTATTTGAACCCTTCGGGGATTGTTGTTGATAATTTCTTACTGTTTTAACTATATATTTGAACTCAGTCATGTGTTTTCCACTGTTTTAAAACTCAGCCAAATTTACTGTGCCTTAAACACTTGAAAAGATATTTCTAAATATATTTTTGGGATGAGCATCATGCTTTATTGTTGCCCGAGCGGCTTATGTGATTTTGTTGACTAAGTAAGGCCGATGGCCTGTACTGTGAGGATACCTTTGGATCTGGCTGCACGCTGGAGCAGCGTTACATTGATACTGATATAAGGCCGAGGGCCTAGATTTGATGCCACGAGATGGCTTGATATTGTGCTTAGGCAGTAAGGGGCCCCTCCCTGAGTCTGCACACCCCCACTGAGCATCGCCAACATTAAATGGATCGGGCTGCACATTGCAGCAATATGTGGAGTAGGATGCACGCTGCAGTGGTACCAGTACTGTTTAGTATGTTTACCTTATTTCATATGTCTTCCATTATATGCTATTTGTTCTTCCTCTTGCAATATTCACCTGTTGTTCTGGTATTACCTGATAACCGAGTGTGGTGCCCGAGAGGCAAACGTCTGTGCTTATTTGCACTATTTGTTTTTGCATTCATTTGCATAACTGTAGAAAAAGTCATTCTCAAAAGAGGATTTAAACTGAGCTAAGATATTTCTAAAGGTTTTATAGCTTCACTGCTTTCTCTCGAAGAGCTTTTCACTACTCATATATAGCATGATGGTTTGGTTTACGTGATTTATTACTGCTTAGTTGTTATTTACTCTTTTTACTCACTGAGTTGGAGTACTCACTTTACTCCCTGCACCTCGCGTGCAGATGTAGGTATTTATTCACCCGGTAGTGGGTTTTGGCTGATTAGAGGCAGAGCTATAGGAGAAGCGAAGTGACTGCCTACGTTCGCAGCACTATTTTTCTATATTTGGTTCATTATGTATGCTTCCTATATTTTAGGTCTTGTAGTTGTATTTATATTCTTAAAGATACTAATGGCTTGTGATACCCCGGTTCTTGTTGTGTTTTTGTTTTATTCTACGCTTAATAAATAGATCTTATGATAGACTGTGGTTATATAATCATACTAAAGCAGCTTATTAATGTTAACTATTCTAAAAGATAAGTTCGGTTAGTTGGGTGGCCTCGTCTTCATGAGAGGCGCCATCACGACCAATGTGGGATTTGGGTCGTGACATAAACACTCGGTTATGACTCTCTCCTATACTCTGGGAGTTTTGAACTACCAAAATATGCGCTCTCTCTCAAGCAGATACATAATAAATAGGAACGGCTAATTGAGGATCCTTTCAATTAACCAAAATCAAAATGTAATTGAACAAATAGAGATTAACAACTAACTCAAAACCATATTAATTTAGCAACCAATTCATCCCCAGCAGGTTTCACCAAAACCTTAGGTTAAAAGATTTAGCTACTCATTACAATGATGAAAACTACCAAAAAATTCATATTCATTGATAGAAGAACAAATTAGGGAGATAAGAATTGTTTTTCCAAGTTGCCTCCTTGCCTCTCTTGCCTTGTTCTCAAAACCTCCGAAATCCCTTCTCTTGGACATGTTAAACCTTTTATAGTTTGTGTGATGTTTTGCTTGGACTTCCGAATTTTCCCTTTTAAACTCTTTTCCCACATCTAGACTAGCGCGTGCGCGTTAAGGAAGCACTAATATCCGCGCTAGTAGTGTTATTTTCTGTTTCTGATGAATGGACTAGCGCGGACGCACTAATGCCCGCGCTAGTTGTCATGGCCTCAACTCCAGTAGTGATGGTGCCCAACACACTACTAGACAAGCCCGGCCAATGCAACAACCTTAACCTTTTTTATATAGTTCATGATTCAATTAACACAAATAATTACTAAGTCATAATACAGTAACTCTTAAATATAATTAAAACATGCGGAAAACACAATACTACTACAAAGCCCGAATGTGACGACCCAAAGGGTCATCACTTATTTTATTAATCATTTCGAGCTTCTGAAGCCTTGAAAACCTCATTCCATGTTGCCTCGATTTACGTGCACAATCCGAGCATGTAGCCGGAAAGATTTTGTGATAGAAAATATGAATTCTATGAGAAATTTGGATAAAAATGATATTAATATTGATATGGTTGACTTCGGTCAACATTTTTGGTAAACGGACCCGGACCCGAGATTGGATGGTCCCGAAAAAGGTCCGTAGGAAAATATGGGACTTGGACATGCGTCCGGAGTCGAATTCCGAGGCCTAGAGCCCAAGTTATGAATTTTTCTATGAAATTGTTTTTGATGTAATTGTTAAAGGAAATGAATTAATTGACCTTGGTATCGGGCTCGTATTTTGGTTCCGACGCCCGGTACAAGTCTTAAATATTATATATGTGATTTCTGTAAAGTTTGGTGACATTCGGATGTCGTTTGAGATGTTTTGGACCTCGAGTTCCAAGTTTGAAAGTTTTGAAAACCAAAAGTATGAAAATCATGAATTTGAGGCTTGATTTGATGAAAACGATGTGATATTGGCGATGTGATCGCACGAACAAGTTCATAATGTGTTTTTGAGGTTGTGTACATGTTTGGTTTGGAGCCCGGGGGCTCGGGTAAAGATTTGATAGGCCGTTGGATTAAATTCTGAATTTTTGCACTGCTGATTTTTCACCCAGCTGTTGGCTTCGCAATTGCGAAGCATTTCTCGCAATTGCGAAGGGGGCAGAACAAGGCAGGGCTCGCATATGTGAACCCTGATCGTAAATGCGAAGCCCCACATGACCAACAATTGTTCGCAAATGCGAACATCTCTTTGTCCTGCCTATGTTCGCAAATGCGAACAATAGTTCGCAAATGCGAACATTCCCAAATCCAGCCTTGTTCGCAAATGCGAACAATCCCCTTTACTGCCCGTGTTCGCAAATGCGAACCACTGTTCGCAAATGCGAACATTCCCCTTTCCTGCTAGTGTTCGCAAATGCGAACAAATGTTCGCAAATGCGAACTTCCCAGCCTTAGCTTATTTTTCAAACTCCAGAAATTGGTCGGGGTTCGCAATTGCGAACCCATGTTCGCAAATGCGAACACGGAGACCTGTAAAACACGATTTTCAGTTCATTTCTTCACTTTTTACAAAACAAAAACACCCATTTGCGATTCTTCACGGATTCCTTTCTTCTTCAAAACAATTGTAAGTCACTTTTTACTTAATTCTTTCAATTCCTAACATCATTAAATTGTTTTTCAATAGAAATCAAAGGTTTTCATGGTAGAATTTCTTGTTTTTGTTAGAATATAGGGTTTTTCATAAATTGGGAAATTGGACCTCGAATTGAGGTCCGATTTTGAAACAAATCATATATATGAACTCGTGGGGGAATGGGTAACCGGATTTTGGTCGTGGGCCTGGGGTCGAAATTCACTATTCCGGGCAGAATGTTGTAAAAGTTGTATTTGGTCTTAGGAACTAGTTTGTTGAGTAGTATTGATGATATTAAATCAATTGTGTATAGATACGATTGGATTGGAGCCAAATTTGAAAGAAAAAGACATTTCCACCGATTGAATTGTTCATAAACATTCGAGGTAAGTGTTTGTTCTATCCTAGTTTGAGGGAATAGGATTATGTGCTATGTGTTATGTGATCGAGTGCGGTGTATGGGTTGTGGTGACGAGCATCCATACACTGGCATCTAGTATGACCGTGAGTCGTTGATAATGCTTATTGTGAGACATAATTGGAGATGAATTGTTGAACCTTTTCCATGTTGTAGAATTGTTATTGTTCTCCCTTGTTGGGACTTGTTGTGAAGTTGATTGTTGATTGCCCTTGTTGGGACGGTTTATGAATTACTGTTTCTTTCTTTGCCCTTAACTATGATTGTTATTTGGGTGAGGAAGAGTGATAATGCACGAAGGGTGATGCCGTGCCATGTTTTATTATTTATGCACGAAGGTTAATGCCGTGCCATGTTTTATTATTTATGCACGAAGGTTAATGTCGTGCCATGTTTTATTGATTATGCACGAAGGATCATGTCGTGCCCTCTGTTATTGAACCATGTACGAAGGATCATGCCGTACTATGGATGTGAGGATGAGAGTAAAAGCACGAAGGGTGATGCCGTGTACTTTATTTGCTTATTTGGTGAGGATGAGAGTAAAAGCACGAAGGGTGATGCCGTGCAACCGCTTGCTATTCCTTGACTTGATATTACTTGTGTTTCCATTATACTTTGTTTTCTTTGTGAACTTATTAACTGCTGTTAATTGTTGAGTTCTTTGAGATATTTCTTATGGTGTTATTACTTGGTTATTTCTTGTTATTCTGTGGTATACATATATATTGAATTGCACAGGTTTATGTGGGTGTCTGGTCCTAGGCTTGTCACTACTTCGCCGGGATAGGCCAGGCACTTACCAGCACATGGGGTCGGTTGTGCTGATACTACACTTCTGTGCGTTTTTTCACAGGTCCAGGTTACGATCAGGAACAGCAGCAGTAAATCGATTGCGTGGGAGTTGATCACATTTGAGACCGAGGTAGCTTGCAGACGTCCGCAGGCCCGGCGTCTCTCTCTTTATTTATGTTACTAGCTGTAGTCTCTTTGTTCCGAGACAAACAAAATTATGTTATATTTCTTTCAAACTTTTATGTGTAGTATTCGGTAGTAGTTCGTGAGTTGGTGACTCCACGTCTTGGGTAGAGGATTTCAGTATGATTTTTTTTACCTTGTAACTAGTTATTTCTAATTCGATAAAGTATTCCGCACTTATTTAATTAAAGTTATGGTTTGTTGATAAATAAATTATGAAATTGCATTAAAAACAGGATAGTATGAATACAATGGCTTGCCTAGCTACCACGAGTAGGCGCCATCACGATCCCGATGTTGGGGGAAAATCCGGGTCGTGACAAGTTGGTATCAGAGCTCTAGGTTACATAGGTCTCACCACTCACGAACAAGCTTAGTAGAGTTTGAGAGGTAGGTACAGAGACGCCTGTACTTGTCCTCCAGAGTTTATTGAGTTAGGAAAGAGTCTCTCATTTGTTCTTCTTGTCGTGCGACTTGTTCCTCAATTACCGATTGAATTTCTATTATGTCCTTTCGCAGATGGTGAGGACACGCGCTTCTTCATCCGCTGACTAGCAACCCGAGCCCCAGACAGCTCCCGTAAGGGGCAGGGGCCAAGGCCGTATCAGAGGCCGTGGTAGGGGTAGCTCAGCCCCAAGCAGCTACTCCTGAGGTGGAGCCTCATATTGAGATTGACGAGGAGGTTCCGGTCCCAGCAGCTCCAGTGGGCCCAGCTCAAGTCCCAGGAGAGGCTTTATTTACCCCGGATCTTCGGGAGGCTTTGGTCAGACCGGCAGGCTTCATGGATAGTGTCACTAGAGTGGGTTTGCTGCCAGTAGCACCAACCACTTCTCAGGCTGGAGGGGGTTCAGACTCCTGCTATGTGTACTCTGGAGCAGGTAGCTCCCCAGACTCAGGTCCCAGTGGTTCAGCCCACCGTGACAGCTCAGACAGGTATTACAGGTCAGGCCGGAGATGGAGCAGCCATGACTTCTGATTCTTTATGGAGACTTGATCGGTTCTCCAAGCTATTTACCACTACCTTCAGCGGTGCCACATCAGAGGATCCTCAGGACTTCTTATTCAGTTGCCATGAGATTCTCAAGACTATGGGGATCGTGGAGACAAATGGAGTTGACTTCTGTACATTCAGGCTTGCAGGATCCGCCAAGACTTGGTGGAGGGATTATTGTTTGACTCGACCAGCAGGGTCCCCGCCTTTATCATGGGATCAGTTTGCAGAGTTATTTCTGGAGAAGTTTCTCCCTGCTACTCAGCGGGATGTACTTCGGAGGCGGTTTGAGCGCCTCCATCAGGGCACTATGACGGTCACACAGAATGAGACGAGATTTGTCGATTTGGCTCGTCACGCAGTGGTGATACTTCCCACGGAGCGGGAGAGGGTCCGCAGGTTTATAGATTGGCTTAATCAGCCAATTAGACTCCGGATGGCTACGGGCGTGGGGAGTGACATATCATTTCGGGAGGCGGCCAATGCAGCACGCAGAGTCGAGATGGCTCTTACTCGGGGAGGCGGTTATTCTTCGTACAAGAGGCCCCATCATTCAGCAGGTTTAGTGGTTCTTCTTCCGGTGGCGAGAATCCTTTGATAGAGGCCGGTCTTCCGTGCCTTTTCATTCCGCCCTTCGAGCTTCACAGGGGGACCAGGTGATCGTGGTTTTTGGGGGCATTATTCGGACCGGCCTCCTATTAATGCTCGGCCTCTTCGCAGTGTTCGTGGAGGCCATTCGAGTCGTCAGGGCCAGCAGCTCTATCGCCCAAGAGTCGCTACGGTCGTGGTGACCCGGGTCATTTTATCGGTATTGCCCTCGAGCAGCTGGCAACTCTCAGCACCGAGGTCCTCGTCCTATGATTCGGGCCCCAGCTGACCCTCGGCCTGCCCAGCCAGCCCAGAGGCGGGGGTAGAGATTATAGAGGCGGAGGTCGAGACCGCAGAGGTGGAGACCGTCCAGCCAGAGGTAGAGGTCAGCCAGTTGATGGTCGTCCCAGAGACGCAGCTCAGAGGGGAGGTGCACATCCCCGATTCTATGCTTTACCAGCCAGGCCAGAGGCAGAGGCATCAGATGTCGTGATTACCGGTACTATTCTTGTGTGTGGCAGAGGTGCTTCAGTATTATTTGACCCTGGATCTACATATTCATACGTGTCTTCCTACTTTGCACCGTATTTGGCCGTGCCCAGCGATGCTCTGGATATTTCAGTTTATGTGGCTACACCAGTGGGTGACTCTATTGTAGTCGACCGAGTGCATCGTTCGTGCGTAGTTATATTTGGGGGTCTTGAGACCCGTGTTGATCTGTTGCTTTTGGATATGGTGGATTTTGATGTCATATTGGGGATGGACTGGTTGTCCCCATACCAAGCTATTCTAGATTGTCATGCTAAGACCGTGACCTTGGCCTTGCCAGAATCACTCCGACTAGAGTGGAAAGGTACCTCAAGCCACTCCGTTCGCACTGTTATTTCCTATGTTAAGGCTCGACGCATGGTCGAGAAGGGGTGTCTAGCTTATCCGGCTTATGTTCGTGATTCCAGCGCAGAAGTTCCTTCTATTGAATCAGTCCCTATTGTACGGGAGTTTCCTGAGGTTTTTCTTTCAGACCTGCCGGGCATGCCACCCGACAGGGATATTGATTTCTGTATTGATCTGGCACCGGGCACGCAGCCCATCTCTATTCCACCCTATCGTATGGCCCCGCCGGAACTAAAAGAGTTGAAAGATCAGTTGCAAGACCTTCTTGAGAAGGGCTTTATCAGGCCCAGTGTTTCCCCCTAGGGAGCACCTGTATTATTTGTAAAGAAGAAAGATGGCTCGATGCGGACGTGTATTGATTACCGGCAATTAAACAAATTTACAATAAAGAATAAGTATCCACTGCCGAGGATTGATGATTTGTTTGACCAGCTCCAGGGAGCGAGGGTATTCTCTAAGATAGACTTGAGGTCAGGCTACCATCAGTTGAAGATCAGGGCGGCCGACATTCCTAAGACAGCCTTTCGCTCTAGATATGGGCATTATGAGTTCTTGGTCATGTCCTTCGGGTTGACCAATGCCCCAGCAGCATTCATGGAGTTGATGAATCGAGTATTCAGGCCTTACTTAGATATGTTCGTGATAGTTTTCATAGATGACATCCTGGTGTACTCCCGCAGCCAGGAAGAGCACGAGCAGCACCTCAGAGTGGTTCTTCAGACTCTGAAAGATAACCAGCTATATGCCAAATTTTCTAAATGTGAGTTCTGGCTGAGTTCGGTAGCATTTCGGGTCACATTATATCAGTGGAAGGTATTCAGGTAGACCCAAAGAAGATTGAGGCAGTCCAGAATTGGCCTCGACCAGCTTCAGTGACTGAGATCCAGAGTTTTTTGGGATTAGCAGGTTACTACCGTCGTTTTGTGGAGGGGTTTTCTTCTATTGCAGCCCCGATGACCAGGTTGACCCAGAAGGGTGTCCAGTTTCAGTGGTCGGAGGAGTGTGAGGCGAGCTTTCAGAAGCTCAAGACAGCCTTGACCACCGCACCAATGTTGACACTACCTACAGGTACAGGGCCTTATACGGTTTATTGTGATGCATCTCGTACAGGGCTTGGAGCGGTATTGATGCAGGATGGTAAGGTTATCGCTTATGCTTCGAGGCGGTTAAAAATACATGAGAAGAATTATCCAGTTCATGATCTTGAGTTAGCAGCAGTGGTTCATGCCTTAAAGATCCGGAGGCATTATCTATATGGTGTGACATGTAAGGTGTACACTGATCACAAAAGCCTACAGTACTTGTTCAAGCAAAAGGAGTTGAATCTTCGACAACGGAGATGGTTAGAGTTGCTAAAAGACTATGATGTTACTATCTTATATCACCTAGGTAAGGCCAATGTGGTGGCCGATGCATTGAGTAGAAAGTATGCCAGCATGGGTAGTCTTGCATACATTTCGGTCAGCTAGAGACCATTAGCTCTAGATGTCCAGGCCTTAGCCAACCGGTTCGTGAGATTAGACATTTCTGAACCTAGCAGGGTGTTAGCCCGCACGGTCACTCGTTCTTCTTTATTAGAGCGTATCCGTGATAGGCAATTTGATGATCCTCATTTGCGTGAGTTGAGAGATACAATGCAGCGGGGAGGTGCCACACAGGTGAATCTAGATATGGGGTATTGAAATTGCAGGGTCGAGTTTGTGCGCCCAATGTCGAAGGGATTCGAGAGTTGATCTTAGCGGAGGCCCACGGTTCGCGGTATTCTATTCACCCGGGCGCCGCGAAGATGTACCAGGACTTACGGCAACACTATTGGTGGCGCGTAATGAAGAAAGATATCGTTGCGTATGTCGCTCGCTGTCTAAATTGTCAGCAGGTGAAATATGAGCACCGCAGACCCGGTGGTGTATTCCACAGGATTGAAATTCTCGAGTGGAAATGGGAGCGGATCACTATGGACTTCGTTACCGGACTTCCTTTGACTCGGAGGAAATTTGATGCTATTTGGGTCATTGTTGATAGGTTGACCAAATCAGCACACTTTATTCTAGTATCCGTCTCCTACTCGTCGGAGAGGTTAGCGGAGGTTTACATTAGGGAGATTGTTCGTCTCCATGGTGTGCCGCATCTATTATCTCCGATCGGGTACGCAGCTTACCTCGCGGTTCGGAGAGCGGTCCAACAGGAGTTAGGCACCCAGGTTCAGCTGAGTACAGCATTTCATCCTCAGACGGATGGCCAGTCCGAGAGGACTATTCATATTCTAGAGGACATGCTTCGAGCCTATGTTATTGATTTCGGAGGCTCGTGGGACCAGTTTCTGCCATTAGCAGAGTTTGCCTACAACAATAGCTACCAGTCCAGCATCCAGATGGCCCCGTATGAGGCATTGTATGGTAGGCGATGTCGATCTCCAGTCGGATGGTTTGAGCCGGGAGAGGCTCGGTTGTTGGGTACAGACTTAGTTCAGGAGGCCTTGGATAAGGTCAAGACTATTCAGGAGAGATTGCGTTCAGCTCAGTCCAGGCAGAAGACTTATGCGGATCGTAAGGTTCGAGATGTAGATTTCATGGTCGGTGAACGAGTATTGCTCCGAGTGTCGCCTATGAAGGGCGTGATGAGGTTCGGGAAGAAGGGCAAGCTCAGCCCTAGGTATATTGGTCCATTTGAGATTCTAGACAGAGTGGGAGGGGTGGCTTACAGATTAGCTTTGCCGCCTAGCTTATCAGTCGTGCATCCAGTTTTTCACGTATCTATGCTTCGGAGATACCACGGCGATCCCACACATGTGTTAGACTTCAGCATTGTCCAATTGGACAATGATCTATCTTACGAGGAGGAGCCGGTGGCTATTCTAGACCGGCAGGTTCGACAGTTGAGGTCGAAGAGTTATCCTTCTGTGCGCGTTCAGTGGAGAGGTCAGCCTCCTGAGGCATCGACCTGGGAGTCCGAGTCCGATATGCGGAGCCGCTACCCACACTTGTTTCCTGACTCCGGTACTTCTTTCTTTTGTCCGTTCGAGGACGAACGGTTGTTTTAGAGGTGGAGATTGTGACGACCCAAAGGGTCATCACTTATTTTATTAATCATTTCGAGCTTCCGAGGCCTTGAAAACCTCATTCCATGTTGCCTCGATTTACGTGCACAATCCGAGCATGTAGCCGGAAAGATTTTGTGATAGAAAATATGAATTCTATGAGAAATTTGGATAAAAATGATATTAATATTGATATGGTTGACTTCGGTCAACATTTTTGGTAAACGGATCCGGACCCGAGATTGGATGGTCCCGAGAGGTCCGTAGGAAAATATGGGACTCGGACATGCGTCCGGAGTCGAATTCTGAGGCCTAGAGCCCAAGTTATGAATTTTTATATGAAATTGTTTTTGATGTAATTGTTAAAGGAAATGAATTAATTGACCTTGGTATCGGGCTCGTATTTTGGTTCCGACGCCCGGTACAAGTCTTAAATATTATATATGTGATTTCTGTAAAGTTTGGTGACATTCGGATGTCGTTTGAGATGTTTTGGACCTCGAGTTCCAAGTTTGAAAGTTTTGAAAACCAAAAGTATGAAAATCATGAATTTGAGGCTTGATTTGATGAAAACGATGTGTTATTGGCGATGTGATCGCACGAACAAGTTCATAATGTGTTTTTGATGTTGTGTACATGTTTGGTTTGGAGCCCGGGGGACTCGGGTAAAGATTTGATAGGCCGTTGGATTAAATTCTGAATTTTTGCACTGCTGGTTTTTCACCCAGCTGTTGGCTTCATAATTGTGAAGCATTTCTCGCAATTGCGAAGGTGGCAGATCAAGGCAGGGTTCGCAAATGCGAACCCAGGATCGCAAATGCGAAGTCCCCTCTTGCCCAGCCTTGTTCGCAAATGCGAACAATAGTTCGCAAATGCGAACATCCCCTATCCTGCCTATGTTCGCAAATGCGAACCATAGTTCGCAAATGCGAACAATAGTTCGCAAATGCGAACATTCCCCTATCCTGCCTGTGTTCGCAAATACGAACAATAGTTCGCAAATGCGAACTTCCCAGCCTTAGCTTATTTTTCAAACTCCAGAAATTGGTCGGGGTTCGCAATTGCGAACCCATGTTCGCAAATGCGAACACACAGACCTGTAAAACACGATTTTCAGTTCATTTCTTCACTTTTTACAAAACAAAAACACCCATTTGCGATTCTTCACGGATTCCTTCTTCATCAAAACAATTGTAAGTCACTTTTTACTTAATTCTTTCAATTCCTAACATCATTAAACATGTTTTTCAATAGAAATCAAAGGTTTTCATGGTAGAATTTCTTATTTTTGTTAGAATATAGGGTTTTTCATAAATTGGGAAATTGGACCTCGAATCGAGGTCCGATTTTGAAACAAATCATATACATGAATTCGTGGGGGGATGGGTAACAGGATTTTGGTCCTAACCCCGAGTTCCGACCATGTGGGCCCGGGGTCGAAATTCACTATTCCGGGCAGAATGTTGTAAAAGTTGTATTTGGTCTTAGGAATTAGTTTGTTGAGTAGTATTGATGATATTAAATCAATTGTGTATAGATACGATTGGATTGGAGCCAAATTTGAAAGAAAAAGACATTTCCACTGATTGAATTGTTCATAAACATTCGAGGTAAGTGTTTGTTCTATCCTAGCTTGAGGGAATAGGATTATGTCCTATGTGTTATGTGATCGAGTGCGGTGTATGGGCTGTGGTGACGAGCATCCATACACTGGCGTCTAGTATGACCGTGAGTCGTTGATAATGCTTATTGTGAGACATAATTGTAGATGAATTGTTGAACCTTTGCCAGGTTGTAGAATTGTTATTGTTCTCCCTTGTCGGGACTTGTTGTGAAGATGATTATTGATTGCCCTTGTTGGGACGGTTTATGAATTACTGTTTCTTTCTTTGCCCTTAACCGTGATTGTTATTTGGGTGAGGAAGAGTGATAATGCACGAAGGGTGATGCCGTGCCATGTTTTATTATTTATGCACGAAGGTTAATACCGTGCCATGTTTTATTATTTATGCACGAAGGTTAATGCCGTGCCATGTTTTATTGATTATGCACGAATGATCATGCCGTGCCCTGTTATTGAACCATGTACGAAGGATCATGCCGTACTATGGATGTGAGGATGAGAGTAAAAGCACGAAGGGTGATGCCGTGTACTTTATTTGCTTATTTGGTGAGGATGAGAGTAAAAGCACGAAGTGTGATGCCGTGCAACTGCTTGCTATTCCTTGACTTGATATTACTTGTGTTTCCATTTTACTTTGTTTTCCTTGTGAATTTATTAACTGTTGTTAATTGTTGAATTCTTTGAGATATTCCTTATTGTGTTATTACCTGGTTATTTCTTGTTATTCCGTGGTATACATATATATTGAATTGCACAGGTTTATGTGGGTGTCTGGTCCTAGGCTTGTCACTACTTCGCCGGGATAGGCCGGGCACTTACCAGCACATGGGGTCGGTTGTGCTGATACTACACTTCTGTGCGTTTTTGCACAGGTCCAGGTTACGATCAAGAGCAGCAGCAGTAAATCGATTGCGTGGGAGTTGATCACATTTGAGACCGAGGTAGCTTGCAGACGTCCGCAGGCCCGGCGTCTCTCTCTTTATTTATGTTACTAGCCGTAGTCTCTTTGTTCCGAGACAAACAGAATTATGTTATATTTCTTTCAAACTTTTATGTGTAGTATTCAGGTAGTAGTTCGTGAGTTGGTGACTCCACGTCTTGGGTAGAGGATTTCAGTATGATTTTTTTTTACCTTGTAACTAGTTATTTCTAATTCGATAAAGTATTCCGCACTTATTTAATTAAAGTTATGGTTTGTTGATAAATAAATTATGAAATTGCATTAAAAACAGGATAGTATGAATACAGTGGCTTGCCTTGCTACCACGAGTAGGCGCCATCACGATCCCGATGTTGGGGGAAAATTCGGGTCGTGACACCGAAGTATCCGGTGTCACAAGTCTGAGCCTCTAATATACGAGTGTCAACATACTACATAATGTTCTGAAGAAATACGGAATAAATAAATTGGATAGATGGGAAGATCAAAACTGCATACGTCATGCAGCTACCTTGATGCTCCCAGATATGATGCTCAACAAAGAAAAGTCTAACTCAACCTTAGTGGGTGCACCTGAATATGCACACAGGGTGCAGGGAGTAAAGTGAATACTTTCAACCCAGAGAGTAATAAACATAAATAAAGGCTGAGAATAAGAAATCCTGGATAGGCACAATGTAAGCTATAATTACAGCAGTTCAATCCAGATAATATCAACTCAATAAACCAATGAAAATAATGATGCTGCAACAGATAAGTAAATGGCTGACAATCAATTAATAAATGCAACAAATAGCATGGTACTCTCTAGTACTCGTTGCGGCATGCAGCCCGCTCCATTTATTTATCGTCAACATCGCTCACTGGGGGTGTGCATACTCTAGGAGGGGCCACTAACGGCCCAAGCACAATATCAAGCCATATCTTGGCATCAATTAGGCCCTAAGCCTCTTATCAATATCAATATAATACTGCTGCAACATGCAGCCTGATCCCATACTCAGTCCAGAATCATATAAGCCCCTCGGGCACAATAATATATAAATATTCATCTCAAACTTCATTAGAAAATATTATTTAGGTTCCATGTTTGAGAGAAAAGTGGCTGAGTTGCAAAAACAGTA